>JAGGEC010000063.1:0-71571 GCA_019155185.1 Beaufortia kweichowensis | reverse complement strand
TATCACCACCCCCAAGCTTCCTCAAACTTGCTTAAAGATTGTGCCCTAAATAAACTTTAAAGATTATGTTTTATTGTATTATGTTTGATTGTGTACTGTATTTGCACACCATTTGTCAATTCACCAAAAAACCCTGTTTACCACTCCATAACTGTAGTCCCTTTTAGCAACCGCCATTTTTAAGACATGGTATAGCTTTAAAAAGCACCAGCGGGTCATTACTGGTGTGTTTTATATGTCGTAGAATAAATCGTGAACATATTTAGAGCGCTTGTTAACCGTAGACCTTATTTCAGGCATTTAACCAAAAACCCATTCAAAAATCCCATCGACTTTGGGAAGTGGTAAAATTCTAACTTGCTTCCGGTTTTGCATACACAAATACGTCATCCCCCTGGACCACTTTATTAGGGCCAACTCACCTACCAGAATTTTTTTCACAACCTTTTTGTTATTTTAATCTTGTTAATTATTTGAAATTATTAAATCATCATTAAAGGGGTCATATGATGGTTCTAAAAGGAACATTTTTATTATTATTATTTTAATTTGGTTTAAAGCGTTTATGTTTGGGTTTAAAAAGCTATTAATTTACACATACCGGAGATAATTGTTTCGGAAGGTGTGTCTGAGCATTCATGTTTACAAAGAATATCTCTTTGGGTTTGAGACTTTGAGACTTTGTGACTTTGTAACTCTGCAGATCTTATACATGCACAGCTACATAACACACTAAAGAGAAAAAAAGTTAAAAAAAAAATTTTTTGTGATAGCCATGAAAAAAAAATCATAATTTTTATACATTCATTTTATGTTACTTATTCTCTTTCTGTTGCTTTCATTTTGTTACAGATCAAAGGGATGACACACTGGGTACATGTAAATAAGTATTTTACTGAATAACACAAAGATATCCAAAAGTATAAACATCCACAAGAACAAAATAATCTATAGAAACTTAAAGCATTCACTGATTTCTCCAGAAAACGAGGTATCCACAAAACACAGGTTATTCACAGTCACAACCATCCACGGGAAAAGGTTAATCCAACAGGAGTAGTATAAACAAACAACCAACAGACGACTGAAACCGGATAACATTTACAACATTTACATTTACATTTAGGCATTTAGCTGACGCTTTTATCCAAAGCGACAAGTATTAGGAGACAATCAAAAATACAATATTAGTACTCAGTACAATAGTACTGAGAAGTGCTTTCCTAAGTTTACAAAGTAATGCAGTTCTAGATAATATATATATATATATATATATATATATATATATATATATATATATATATATATATATATATATATATATATATATATATATATATATATATATATATATATATATATATATATATATATATAATATATATATATATATATATATATATATATATATATATATATATATACATAAATAAATAAAAATAACCTCTCCTCCTATATATAATATAATATATATATATATATATATATACATAAATAAATAAAATAACCTCTTCCTATATATAATATAATATAATATATATATATATATATACATAAATAAATAAAAATAACCCTCTTCTTTCCTATATATAATATAATATATATATATATATATATATATATATATATATATATATATATATATATATATATATATATATATATATATATATATATATATATATATATATATATATATATATATATATATATATATATATATATAGTGTCAGAGAGAAGAGGTGGAAGGAGAATGGACAGAGATTATTCCACAAGCTGGGAACAGAGAAGGAGAAACAGCAGAGAGAGATTTAGTGCCCTTCTGTGAGGGTACCACCAGTCGACGCTGGTTGTAAGTGGAGCTGGATCTGGATGGTAGGTATGTAGAAGAGAAAAGTGTGAGGGTAGAGTTTGTAATGGTTTTAAATGTTAGCATTAATGATTTAAATTTAATGTGGGCAGCCACCGTAGCATCAGAGATGGAGAGAGATGAAGAGGGGTATGGAAGATCACACCTGGAGACACAGGAGGCACAGACCAGGAAGTCCAAGGTTTAGCTGAAGGTGGTGTTTAGTCATCCAAGATGAGATGTCATTCAGGCAGGCTGCACAGCATAGCAGTGGTAATCAAAGCCATGTGATTGAATGATGGGTCCCAGGGATGTTGTGTAGATAGAAAAGAGGAGTGGTGCAAGAACAGATCCCTGAGGAACACCAGTGGCCATGGGATGGGCTTTAGACAGCCCCCATTCCATGACACCCTGAAGGACCTGTTTGAGAGGTAGGATTTAAACGAGTGGGGTACCTGTGATCCTTAGCGATGAGAGGGATGTCAGCAGGATCTGGTGGTTAACTGTGTCAAAGGCAGCAGAAAGATCCAGCAAAATGAGGACAGATGGATAGGGCTGTTCCTGGCAGGAAAAGCCAGTGACTGAAAGGAATGGGAAAGACTGGAAGCTGGACAGAGGTAGGATGAAATCTGATTAAAAATCAGCTCGCTCTAGTGTCTTTGAGATGAATGGGAGGAGAGAGACAGGTCTGTAGCTATGGGAAGGGTTGAGAGTGGATGGTGGACCCTGGTGTGGTGGGGAAGATGCCAGAGAGGAGTGAGGAGTGGAGTGATGGAGTGACTATGCTAGAGATGGATTGGAGCAGATGGGAGGGGATTGGGTTGAGTGGGCAGGTGGTGGGGTTGCAGGAGAGAAGTTTGGTAACTTCAGCATCGTTGAGAGTGGAGAAAGAGGAAAAAGTGGAGCAGGGTGGAGCCTGTGTGTGTGCTGGGGTTTCAGGAGTTGTGAACTGGCTGCTGATCAGTGATGTTTTGTTTATGAAAAAGTTTGCAAAATCATCAGCTGATAATGACGAGGCAGGTGGGGGGGAGGTGGAGAGAGGAGGGAGCTGAAGGTTTTGAACAGTTTTTTTAGAATCTGATGCCTGACTGACCTTTGTGATGTAGTAGGATGTCTTTGCTGTGTGGACAGCATGATGAAGGAGAAGGATGAAAGTAGAGACTGGTGCTCACAGAGGTCGGGTGGGTGTTTCGTCTTGCGCCATTTTCTTTCCGCTGCCCTGAGTTTGGTCCGATGATACCTAAGGACGTCCGAAAGCCAAGGGCATGGAGGGGAGGCATGAGCCGGTCTGGAGGATAGAGGGCAGAGGTTGTCTAGGCAGGATGTTAGTGTTGAACATAGGGTGACTGTTAGAGCTGAGATGTATGTTGAAAGTTATTAAGAAGTGATCAGAGGTATGTAGGGGTAAGACAGTAGGATTTGAGGTGATGCAGTTGCATGTGAAGATGAGGTCCAGTTGGTTTCCTGACTTATGAGTAGCGGTGGTGGTAAGGAGGGAGAAACACATTTACAAGACCTGACAATAACTAAACATAAACACGCAGCATATATAGAGTCCAGGGCCGGGTTTCCCGATAACGATGTATCTTAGCTCTTAAGAGCGCTTGCTTTCTACGTGCAAGGTTACGAACGCTCGCAGCAATTCCACGAGCGTTTCCCAAAACAGCACTTAACATGAACGCGCGAGAACGCGCTCTACGTGCTACTTAAGAGTCGCTGTCCATTCGCAAAGTGCTGAAATATAACCTTATATGGAATCGTATTGTGAACATTTAACTTAATAATTGTCATCTGTTTTGGATTTGCAATCATGACAATCAAGTCTATATATTTAGCATGACAGATAACACAAATATACATACAGTATGTACTTCATCTAGCCAATACATTTCTACAGGTATAGACCAAAAAAATTTTTTTACCAGTACTGTTCTGTGTATACATTTTTATAATAAGGACAACTTTTCATCATTATGAACAGAGGATAGATTAAAGGAATATGTAATCTATAAAATTTCTACACATGCCACACCTTCACTTTCTTCAAGGTAGGGCCTAATGTCATTACTGAAATTGATGATAGGCAGTGGGATATGTGAACATTATCACAGCCTGATAACCTTCACATGGTTCCTTCAATTAAGCTAGGATTAGTATAGAGTTTACACCTCACTATACAGAGGAAATCATGGCTGCACTACAGCGTGTTCTTCAATTGAGGGTCAGAGAAAGACAAAGACGACCACGAAGTAGATTGGTGACTTTAAGTGCCTTCATCAGACAGCATCAAAACCCCTTGGATATCCTTGATGACATGGCTATAATAAGGCGATACCGTCTGCCAAGAGGCCAAATAGCCCAATTGCTAAATAGCATTGGACCTCAGCAGATGCGTGCCACCAGGAGAAATTTTGCCTTGTCCCCTGAAGTCCAACTCCTATCAGCCTTGAGATTTTATGCAACAGGTTTTCTCCAGGTACTTGGTGATGGGCTTGGACTAAGTAAGGCATCAGTTTCAAGAGCTGTTCAAGAGGTCACCAATGCATTACTTCCACTTGCTGTGAAACACCAAGCATCAAGACAGGACATCACAGAAATACAACAGTATTTTTTAACACATCATCACATCCCACAGGTCATTGGAGTGATCGATGGTACCTTGATCCTGATCCTTACACCATCTGTGGATGGACATGTATATATATGCCGCAAAGGCTATGCAGCTATCAACTGCCAGGTGATCTGTGACCATAAGTCACAGGTTTGATCACAGACATTGTGGCAAGGTGGCCCGGAAGCACACACGACTCCTTCATGTTCACCAATTCATCTGTTGGTCAGGAGGCACAAAATTCACAGGGACAGTGCTTGGGGACAGTGGTTACCCACTGAGGCCATATCTCTTCACGTCTGTGGCTAATCCTATGAATAACAGGGAGACAAATTTTAACGAGGCACACCGTGTTGCACGTAGTATTGTGGAACGCACAATAGGGAGGTGGAAGATGCGCTTTCGGGCAATTCACCAGTCCAGCGGTGGTCTTTTGTTTGCTCCACAAAAGTGCTGTGCAGTCATAATAGTAACAGCTATGCTGCACAACATTGCAGTGCAGATGAGAGTGCCCTTACTTAACAGGGAGGAAGATGAAGAGGTGGGGGAAGAGGAGGAGGATGTGGAGGATGAAGATGGCATGGGACCACATGGCCAACCAAGAAATGCTCAATACATGGCTGGTTTTCGTGCACGTCAGCAAGTCATTGACAGATTTTTTTTAATTCATCCCTGTTTTGCCCAGTCTTTGAAGCATATTTCCCATTACTTCTTGTATGATTTTGTTTGTTCATGTATTTAATTTAGATGTGTATTTCTATCTTTTCCTTCCCTTTTTAATTATTTCATTTATAAATTCATGTAAACAAAAAACGAGTACAATAAAGTGTACAATAAAGTACAATCAAAACATTATTATATTACTCACGTTGCAGTGTGTTAAATCTAGATAAAAGTGTAATCTGCCGGTTGTCCTGCAGGTGTCCTCATAAATATGTCTTCTTACGATGCACTTGGGGATGTACGATTACTCCAGAGCACTCGTAGTTCTACGAAGATTTTCGAGTGCTACTTAAGCTACGATGCTTTCGGGAAACAGACCATAATATTAAGATCAGGCGTACGATCGTTTTTACGATCAATTTAAGCTTACGATGCTTTTGGGAAACGAAGCCCAGAATGATTGGTGACAGGTGAAAGTGATCAAAGATGGAGTCTCGGTAGGTGCAAGGCATGATGGGACATGAAGTTCTTTAAAAGTCCGGTGACGCAGATCGAGTAGCGGGAGTGAATGAATCCGACGCTGAAGGCGGAAACGTAAGCTCCGTGACACATTGCTGTTGTTTACTCTAAAGTAAAGATAAGGAAATGTCTCAATTTTAGGGTTGTTTAATAGGCAAGGTTTTAAAATAATACATTTTCACTGTCTTTGTTGATAACAACACACAAGTTTTAAGTCAGACAAAGCCTATTCTATTAACTCTATCACTTCATATCTGCTGTTCTTCCTCTTCATATCTATATCTACTTCTTAGTTTATTAGAAGACATAACTCACAATCTAATGTTGTATATCTGATAATACCTGCCATGAGGATATTTAATAAAGACTGTGAAAAAATGGTAATAAAAAAAGAAATTAAGTTTTTTTCTGATTTAGTAAATAACAGTACTGATTGTACAAAAATAATGTTTGTTGTTTTACATGTACATATTTGTGTAGTACAAAATAAATGATTAGAAATGAAACATTAGAATATGGCTAAAGCCTATGACATAATTGTATATTCAGGTAACTAATGGCAGACCCATGGAGGGACATCTGGAGACAGACCAGTATATTTGACTTGTTGCTCGTAAATCCTATAATAAAACATAAATCATTTAAAATCCCTCTTTACTATGAGTCTTAATCAAAATTACAGTGCATGTTCCATAACAACTGTTAAGATAAATAAATAATAATACAAAAAATGCATAAATTAATTTACCTTCCTAATCCTTTCTGTCAGTCCCTCAAGTTTGTTTTTATAAAAAGGCTTTTAACATTTCTACTCTTAATAGTAGATATAGATTAATATAATCTTGACATTTTACACAGGTATATTATACACTAGCTGATTAAGTACAAGATAAGTGATTCATATTCAGAATGCTGCCTAAGATGTGTGCCAGGCTGGTGGCGCATTATTCCATATAGTTTTGATGTGGATCTGAACTTAAACCTATTGAGAGATAATATAATACAAGATACTGACAAAAATGATTTAATGTTAAGCTTCCATCTGAAATTGAAGATTTTATGCTTACTGGGGATAAATCGGTTCTTCAACTTGGATCAAAGGAAGAATTGACGTTTAGTTAAGATGGCTCTGGCTAGCAGCAAAGAAAAATGTATAGCTATACAATGAAATCTAGTAAAGTACCACCAAGTCATATTGTGATGGCTTAGTGAGAACTTTGTCCTATGTTCATGTTGGATAAAATAAAAAAAGTCATGAATGTTTGAAAAGATTTGGGGCACATTTATTGTATATTATTGAATAATTTGGATGTTACATTGACTGAAAATGCTGATGTGTGTAATGTAACCCTTCTTTGATTTAATCTCCTCTATTTTATTAGTATTATTAATGCAAATATATAATTTTTGTTTGTTTTGTTTTATTTTATGCTTAATTTTTTATTCTTCTTTTATTTTACACACTCAGTTCAACGCCAAGCAACAATGTCCATTTAAGTGTTCTGTCTGAGGGGTGGGGTCTGGGCTGAAAGGGTGGTTAGAAAATAATGTTTTACTTGTATATTGAATCTTGATTCTGTAAATTGTCTACAAAAATCAAGAAAAATATTATATTAATAAAAAAAGTAGGTTTTTACAAAATCCCAACTTTTATAAAGCAGTAAGTGGCTGCAGTATATCTTAGTAGGGTCTTGCCTTTGTGTGTAATGCAATGGTTAAGGTAAATGAGGCCCCTGATCGCTGCCAGAATTTAGACTTGATAGGAGCAGTTGATACAGACATGCCTGCAGTGTTGTTGAGCGAAAGGTAAATAGGATTCCTACAAAACACGCTTAATTGAAAAGAAACCAAAAAATTATTTTTATATAAGCACCATTTTCTACTGCCTTCTGTTGGTTTCTTGCAATCTGCTGAATCTGTTTTAAGTCAGACAAAGCCTATTTAATTAAATCTGCTCGCTTTTATTGCAGAATCACTTCATATCTGCTGTTCTTCCTCTTTATATCTATATCTACTCTTTGGTTTATTAGCAGACTTTAACTCAGAATCTAATGTTGTCAGGCATCAGGGTGATACAGCTTGCCACGCATGTGATATTCTCTCATAAAAGACTGTGCAAAATGGTAATAAAACACACAAAAAAAGACACTCACGTTAAGTATTTTTCTTTTTTCTGATTTAGTACAGAACAGGACTGATTGTAGAAAACATAATGTTTGTTATTTTACATTTACATATCTGTGTACTATGTAAACACAATAATTAGAAACAAAACAATGGGAATTTGGCTAAAGCTCATGACATATATTCAGGTAAACTGTAGAACATTGTCAGGGAAAAGCTTCGTGTGCAGCTTCATGTGCAGCATGTGTGACTCAAGATTGAAGAGTATTTTTGATTAAGACTCATAAATGAGGTTTTAAGGTGGATTTGTATGTTTTATTATAAAGGGATCTAATGAAAGTAACAAGTCAATCTATTCTGTCAGTCCCTCAAGTTTGTTTTCTTTTATAAATCTTTTATAACTCTTGCATTCTGTGAGAGTAGGAGCCTTCCCATCCTCCTGCTTCATCTCTGTTCCTTCCACGGAACTGCAGCTTCTTGCCCAACGAGATGTTTTCGAAGGTGTGTCTGAGTGTCTGTTTACAAAGAATATCCTCTTTGGGTTTGAGACTTTGTAACTCTGCAGATCTTATACATATATGCACAGCTACATAACACACTAAAGAGAAAAGTAAAAAATATATTTTTAGTGATAGCCATGAAAAACTTAATTTTAATATATTTTATTTTATGTTACTTATCCTCTTTCTGTCGCTTTCATTACTGTTGTTTACTCCTAAAGTAAAGATAAGGAAATGTCTCCAATTTTAGGGTTGTTTAATAGGCAAGGCTCTTTTAAAATAATACATTTTCACTGTCTTTTGTGTCAATGGACACGCCAGGCCTCACTAACGCACCCTAATCACAGCTTCAATTTCTCTCCCGAGCTCCTAATCTCACTCACAATTTTGATCCCTATCACTACATCGCTTAAGCAAAAAGACACTCCACCTTCCACTAGCCACATTCCAGTCTTCATTTTGATGTCATACTTGACTCACTTACCTACTAATGCTACCGCTGCTCTCCAGCCACCTTCCTCTCTCCAGCTGCCTTCTCTCTCCAGCGTCTTCTCTCCAGTCAGCCTTCTCTCCAGCTGGCCTTCCCACGCATCTTCCTCCATTGTCTCCCCCAGTGGTCATCCCTCCAGTGTTCTCCTCTGTCTCCTGTGTCTCCTGTAGTGTTCCAAGGACAGTATTGTTTACCTTCAGTTTTATTAACGTCTTTTCTCTTTGTCTTGGTTCTGCTTGTTAATAAATTCACTGCCTTCCTAAGCCAGCCACAATTCCCCTCGACTCCGGCCCCTTCTGGTTCCTTCCTGTAAACACTTTGCTGCTGATAAATTCAACACACCAAGCCTCTTTAAGTCAGACAAAGCCTCCCATTCCCATTAACTCTATCACTTACATATGGCTGGCTCCTTCTCCTCCTCTTTATATCTTATATCTTACTTCTTAGCTCTTTTAAAACATTTTTGATGAAATCTTTCTATAATCTGTATGCTTAGGGAAGTGGCGCACATATCTCTTTAGGGTCTGTTCTTGTGTGTAATGTGAATGGTTATAAATGAGGCCCGTGGATCGCTGCCAGAATTGACTTGATAGGAGCAGTTGGACAGACATGCCTGCAGTGTTGTTGAGCGAAGCTTAAAATATTAGGATTCCTACAAAACACGCTGACTGAAAAGAAACCAAAAAATTATTTCTTTTTATATAAGCACCATTTTCACTGCCTTCGTTATTTTTCAGCACCTGCTGAATCTGTTTTAAGTCAGACAAAGCCTATTTAATTAAATCTGCTCATTTTATTGCAGAATCACTTCATATCTGCTGTTCTTCCTCTTTATATCTATATCTACTTGGGTTTATTAGCAGACTTAACTCAGAATCTAATGTTGTACATCAGGGTGATATAGCCTGCCAATGATGATATTTCATAAAGACTGTGCAAAATGGTAATAAAAAACATTAACAAAAAAAAGACACTCACGCTAAGTATTTTTTTCTGATTTAGTACAGAACAGGACTGATTGTTGAAAAAATAATGTTTGTTATTTTACATTTACATATCTGTGTACTATAACACAATAATTAGAAACAAAGCAATGGAATTTGGCTAAAGCTCATGACATATATTCAGGTAAACTGTAGAACATTGTCAGGGAAAAGCTCGTGTGCAGCCTATGCAGCATGTGTATCACATTGAAGAGTATTTTTGATTAATACTCATGCAATGAGGGATTTTAAAGTGATTTATATGTTTATTATAAAGGGATCTATGAGCAACAAGTCAATTATTCTGTCAGTCCCTCAAGTTTGTTTCTATAAATCTTTTTATAACTCTTGCATTCTGTGAGAGTAGGAGCCTCTTCCCCATCCTCCTGCTTCATCTCTGTCTTTCCACGGAACTGCAGCTTCCCTGCCCAACGAGATGTTTTCGAAGGTGTGTCTGAGTGTCTGTTTACAAAGAATATCTCTTTGGCTTTGAGACTTTGTAACTCTGCAGATCTTATACATGCACAGCTACATAACACACTAAAGAGAAAAAAGTAAAAAAAATATATTTTTAGTGATAGCCATGAAAAACTAATTTTAATATATTTATTTTATGTTACTTTATCCTCTTTCTGTTGCTTTCATTACTGCTTGTTTCACTCTAAAGTAAAGATAAGGAAATGTCTCAATTTTAGGGTTGTTTAATAGGCAAGGTTTTAAAATAATACATTTTCACTGTCTTTTTGTGTCACGACACGCCAGGCTCACAACGCACCCAATCACAGCCCACCCTCTCCCAGAAGTTCTAATCACCGCTACCTGATCCCTATCACCACATCAGCCATAAAAGACACCTCACCTTCCACCAGTCATTGTCCAGTCTCATTTGATGTTACACGGACTCACTTACCTGCTAATGCTACCTGCTCCAGCCGCCTTCTCTCCAGCCGCCTTCTCTCTCCAGCGCCTTCTCCAGCTGCCTTCTCTCCCAGCTGCCTTCTCCAGCCAGCTTCTCTCCAGCGCCTTCTCTCCAGCCGCCTTCTCCAGCTGCCTTCCAGCTGCCTCCTCTCCAGCTAGCCTTCTCCAGCAGCCTTCTCTCCAGCTGCCTTCTCTCCAGCTGCTCTTCTCTCCAGCTGCCTTCCCACGATCTTCCTCCATTGTCTCCCAGTGGTCATCCTCCAGTTTCTCGCCTCCGTGTTCCTGTGGTCTCTCCTGTAGTGTTCCAAGGACAGCATTGTTTACCTTCAGTTTTATTAACGTCTTCTTCTCTTTGTTTTTGTTCTGTTGTTAATAAATCACCGTTCCTGCCAGCCACTGACTCTGTCCCTTCTGTTCCGTAACACTTTGTTGATAACAACACACAAGATTTAAGTCAGACAAAGCCTATTCTATTAACTCTTATCACTTTACATCTGCTGTTCTTCCTCTTATATCTATCCTTCTCTTAGTTTTTAAACATTTTGATGAAATCTTTTCTATAACCTATGCAGGGAAGTTTTATGCTACATATCTTTTAGGGTCTGTTTTGTGTGTATGCAATGGTTATAAATGAGGCCCCTGATCGCTGCCAGAATTGACTTGAAAGGAGCAGCTGACAGACATGCCTGCAGTGTTGTTGAGCGAGTTAAAATTATTGTTAAATGTTTTCGGATTCCTGCACGTGACTAAAAAGAAACCAAAACTCATTTTAATATAAGCTCCCCCCATTGTTTGGTAATGTCCTATGATATAAAAGAGAGAGGCTAGGCCTTACACCCTATAGACACTCAGGAGCAGCATTTCATGTCCATGGTAAGTATTCATTATTATTTCATTTCTTTTCATCTATCTTTTCATGTAAATGCTGTATGTTAACAGAATACTACTTCACTCTTCACACTACATAGTTTACTAGCAACGTAAACAAATATAGAGAACAGGTGAATTTGAAAATGAATGGTTTTATAGAAGAATGGTTTTGTATGCGCATATCTCTGAATATTTAAATTTGCTTATTGAAATTAATTAGTAATCTTTATTTTTAAAGTGTCTCCAAGGTGTTAAACAATGGAAGATTGGTCTGGTCTGTAGAGAGTCAACAACAGCACAGTGAGTATAATTACAATTTAACTCATTTTAAAACAAAAATAAACTGACAATTTGTATACAATAAATCACAATGTCTGGTTAAAATTAGGCTGCACGATATTGGAAAAAACAGACATTATGATGTTTTTGTTTTCTACTTATATATATTATGTATGGCTGTAGAAATGCAGGAGGACACTTCATTATCACACTAGGGAAATAACATGAGTGAAAATAAGTAATTTAACATTTTATTCAACAATTACAATCCTCTTGAAAACAGTAGTAAACATCTTTACACAAAATTTGAAAATGTTGGTTATGGTAAACACCAACACCTGAGTGGTTTATGTAACCCTTTGTTGGACACTTAAATAATCAATTATGCAGCAGGAGACTGGGGTCCCAGCTAAAAGATGAAGAATTATGCTGGAAATTCACCTTGGGTGTCGATAAACTATAAAATAACACCAAGGAAAGTGCATTTGAGATTACTACAAAACAAATGTTAATTTCACATAGTCAATATGAAAAGGGAAAATAAATAAAAAGAAACAATCAAAAAGGTAAATGTTTAGCATGAAAACTTCCCAAATAATTTTGTGTCTTTTAAACTGTAGTTAACCTTGTTGGCATTAACAAACAATAAACTGAAACAAAATACGTCAATTACCTTCACACTAAGGCTAAATCTAACACAAAGACTCACTCGGTTTGACTCTTTCAAAGTGATTCAGTATGTTCACTCACCTCAATAAAACCGACGGAGTGAATCGCCAAAGTTGATTCAATTGAACAGTTTTGACTTAACAAGGAGAATTAACTGAATCAACTTTCAATATTTTACCAATACACAACATTTGAACAATTCACTTTTAATGAGTAACAAATATAAACAAAGAAAATAAAATACCCGGGTTGGGGCCCTTTAACGTTGGTGTGTAGTCCCGATTAGGGATTGGTACCTAAAACCCGGTATTAAACCTAGCCCTGGAAGCTAAATGATGAAAGACCGAAGTATCGGATAAGCCTTGACGCTATCAGTTCTGCTTTCGGTACTAAAGAGATTAAGAAAATACATGTCCTGTTTATTAATGCTAAATAAACGTTATCATGCGCATTTTAACTGTCCAACCATTTCTAATTTACGATAATAGTCTATTTAGACATTTACCTGCATTTTATCCATCATGCGCGAAATGTCCCTGTCTGTCCCTGAGTACACTGAGTGCGCGTGCACGCACACAACACGAAAGCTCGCGCTTAATAGAGTGATGATGGCGGAGAGAAGCAAACGGTGTAAAGTATGTTTACATTTCACTCGAGTGGATGCAGACAATGATCATTACAACACGTGCAACAAGATTTTAGCTTGTAAGGGCGGAAACACAAGCAATCCGTCAAAACATCTTTCAAAAGTTCATCATGTGCGGACAGAGAAAGTTTTCGACTGCCTAGTTAGTTCATCATCCACCTCTTCAGGTAAATGTGCTAGCAGTCTTCCCAAATAACAACGACATAAGCATCCTATAAGGTCTCTCTAAATTAGTATTTAATAATTTAATAAATACATCAAGTTCAGTTAAATTCATGAATAACCTATGTATTTTTTCTGCAGTAAGCTAAATAAATCATAGACATTAAAAAAATGCCTTTACAGTACTGCATTTACAAATAGATGAATAAGAATAAACCATGCTTATTAAGAATGATAGTAGAATGACTCTATTACAAATTTTGTAGTGATGAAATACATACACTTACCACAATATGTTGTGCATTGTAAGTAGTTTCAGACATGTTTAAGTCCAGTTCTTATTTTGCAGTCTACCTGCCTCTAACTGCAGCTGCTTTAAAGCACTGGACATTCTTTTACAAAAGAAATTATTTTATTTGATTTATTTTGTTTGTATAATATATAGGGATGGGTATCGTTAAGGTTTTAACGGTATTACTACTTTTTATCGATACCACTTATCGATCCGGTACTTTTAACTGGTACTCTTATCGGTACTTTTGTTGTGTTTTTAATAAAAACAAAAACAAATTGAGAACAGAATTAACACTTCTATTTTTAAATGTGTAATAAAATAATTATCTATAGCCTAACAAACAGCAATGTTTGAGCAAATATATATTATACAAACAAAATAAATCAAATAAATAATTTATTTATTTAGCAGCACAGTTGGGGCAGGTAGGCTGCAAAAGAACTGCTGGGCTTAAAAGTTATACATGTCTGAAACTACTTGCAATGTACACTAGAAAATTAAAGTGTATGTATTTCATCACTACAAATTCATTATTAGGTCATTTCTAACTCATATTTTTATTCTTCTCTCCGTTTCAACTTTTTCTAATGCTAAACTGTATGCATGTGTGTGTATATATGTGTTTAGGTTAGGATAGTATTTGTTCAGTCTAGTGAATAAAGTCTTGTTTATATCACACATGATGTTGTTTGTAGTTCATGCTCATAATCCGGAGTCCCTAATCATGTCGATTATCGCTACATGCTCTTAATCATTTAGTATTTCCCTAAATCAAGTATTTCATCCTAATACTTGGAATCTATCATAATCAATAATAAATATTTCCCGTTAGTCATATTTGTTTCCCACCGAGGGATGGTGGAGAATATTTTAACTATTATCTTTGAGCAAAGCTCATTATAATTTTACTTTTTGGTGGAAAAAGATGCAACAGTGTTTAAATAATACTGTTCCCCTACAGAATCGCTATACAGTTCTCATTGGCCAAATGTTCATTCAAACACAGTTCAACATGTGAAAACATTCATAGGTTTCATCATCACAATATATTAACAATATACAGCAACATAAACCACTTTTACTTTAAATGATTTTTGAAAAGAAACAATACAAAATAAAATACATAATGGAACAAGTGTTTACCATGTTTAATATAAATTACCATTTTTTACATTTATAAAATAAGTATTTGTTATAAAACAAATAAATTATAATAAGTCAAACTTAACTTGTAATAATAAACATTTTACCATGTTATACTCATTTATCAAGAGAACTATTTTTACTTTTTCTTTGCAACAGTGCTAAAATAAAACAAGTGTTGGCCAGTATACCAAATAAAGATTAAATGTAGTTTATTTAACAAAGTTCGGGAGGAGCATGGTCATGTAATCCAACCAATCAGCGTGAGAGGTCTCTATATATATAGCCGCCCCTCCGCCGCTGTCCCAAGCGATGTTTTTGCAGCATCACCTCCTCCTCCCCCATCAGCCTCTCTCGCCACTGTATCTATCCCAGTTAAGAAAGGGGAGGACTCTGGGTTCGGGCTGTGGCCCTGAGCTCCAGCCCCTCCCCTGGATTGCACACCAAATATGCTTTGTTTTATATCTGATTTTATGTTAATGTGAACTCGTGAAATGAAACAAAAATAAATCAGGTCTCTTTCTCTTACAAATGTTGCATATAGTAAATGTAAATATTTAAACCATTTTGACTTTATCATAATACCATTTTGACGTAAGCTTTGACTTTGACTTAAGCTACTGTATGTATCAATTTGCTCACTCAAGATCAGAGGTTTTGGCAAAGAATACACGCCTCAACCATGGCTTGAGACTCCTGAACACTGGCATGTTATTATGTTGCTGCTTGCACTGAAAAGCCTCTCAGATTGGGAATTTTTAGCGGGATAGAAAGGTATTTGTAGGCAATTTTGGCGAGTTGTGGAAAGCTTACCTTCTTCTGTAGCCAAAATATTTCCATATTACTGATGCTATGCTTTTTTGCACCAAATCTTCCATTTCTGTGCTTTTCTCCTGTTCCGCGACTCATTTTGTTGTGTGAACTCCAGCTTCGTCACCTGTCACCATGAGCCACAAAACGCGGACACCTCAAACATGTGCTTTGTAAAATGTGTTTTAAAGAACAAATTATCAGAAATAATCAGATTGAATGGGTTGGGTCAAATATAGAATTGTAATGTTTTTTCATTTTTGGCCTGGCATTAAACACAAAAAATATGCATGTTTTGCCCTATCGCGACCTCCCATGATGTGACACCATAACAAAATCGCACAAATGCTCCCAAATATATTCTATAGTCAAGATAGCATAAAGGTATAGTTTAACCAAAAATGTAACTTTTGTCATCATTTAGTCACCCTTGAGTTGTTCGGAACCTTTATAAATTTCTTTGGTGTGGTGAACATAAATGAAGATATTTTGAAGAATGTTTGTAATAAAACAGTTTTTGGAAACTATTGACTTCCACAGTATTTTTAGTATTCCCAAAGCAGCTTAGTTTGGAACTTTCTTCAAAATTATCTTCCTTTGTTTTCAGCATAATAAAGACATTTATACAGGCTAGAACAACACGAAGGTGACTAAATGATGACAAAATTGTCATCTTAGTGTGAACTATCCCTTTAAATTTTGGGAGCATATGTAAAAATGGTTCGAGTCCCGCCATGCCTTGGTCTTCTCTGACTGGTGACAGTCTTGGGAAATGTAGTGGGCGTGGTCAGCATCTGACTCTAACCACCCGAAATAAGTTTTGTTCCCTCGCGCCAGCGTTATGATCGCTGTGGACAAAGCCTTATTAATGGATCCCGCTTTCTCCGAGGGCCTCTTTGGCGTTACGGTAAATACCGTGAGTCGAGAGGTTCCGGAGTCTAAACGATAAGCCGGGCGGCGCTTCAGCAGTTCCTCTTCGTCAATTAGCCGCTGGGCTGCTGGGCGGAGCAGCCCCAGTCGCCTAGTTCCTCATACTGAGGTCGGCAGAAAGAGAGTGTGTGCTCGCGAGCCCAGCTGCAGCGCAGTGGGGCTCTGGCCGGCACTCTTGGCCTCGCAGCCAAAGACGGATCTGACTTCTGGCGGGTCAGGGATGCCCTCGCCAAGTGGGTTGGAAAGCACCTCACCACACGGGCGCCCAGCTCTTCCCGGTACCCTCAGAAAGAGGCTCTTGTTTTGTCCCCACGCCTGCTTTTAGGGCACAGCGCCCTCTGGGTACAAAACGGTGTGCAAAACATCGCACCCTCTCGAAGTTTATCCCTGCCAGTACAACCCCGGTCTCGAAGTTAATGCAAAGCATAAGACCAGACACCAGCCTCATAAATTATAAGTGGCAGTGTGGAAGGTTCTGCCAAATATCTCTCTCACTGGGTTCTGTAAATAGTAGAACACAGCTACACGATTCAGTTCGGGCGAAGTCCGCCTGTGTTCAAGGGGATATTATCCACCGTGGTGGGCTCCGATCAATCTCTGGTCATGGAACGCGAAGTGCAAACACTCCTGGCAAAGGGGGCTATAAAGATTCCTTTCCTTCCAGAAAGAGAGGCTGGGTTTTACAGCCGCTACTTCAGCGTCCGGTAAGGGATGGAGGCTTGCGCCTCTATTCTAGATCTGTGTACGCTGAACCATTCAGTAAAGAAACTGAAGTTCAAGATGCTTACACTAAGACAGATCGTGACTCTCAAACATACACTCTATTCAGGCAGCTGTGTTGGTCGAGACACACAACACCTCTGTGGTTGCCTACATCAACCATCAGGGGGGTCTGCGGTCGCGCCCATTATACAAACTGTCACACCAGATCCTGCTGTGATCCCAAGGGAAGCTACTCTCTATCAGAGCAGCGTACATCCCGGGACAGTTGCATGTGAGAGCGGACGCCCTGTCGAGACAGGCCGAGGCCAGGGGAATGGAGACTTCACCCAGAGGTGGTGAGATTAGTCTGGGATATTTTTCTCCCAGCAGAAGTGGCCCTTTTATGCCTCTAGAGATGACGACTGTCCATTGTGGGAGTTCTCCTAACGCCCCAGACCCATTGGGGCTGGATGCTCTAGTACATCTGTAGGCCGAGGCTACGCAGTACGCTTTTCCCCTGATCGCTTCTGCTCCCGGAGTTCTGGAGAGGGTGCCCAGGACGGGGTTCCGCCTGTTGCACCTTCTATGGCCGGCCCGGTATGGTTCTCGGACCTAACTGCACACCTAGACGGCACCCCTGTGCAGCTGCCGTTCAGGAGAGATCTCCTGTCTGTAGCGCAAGGCTCGATCCTTCACCCTTGCCCAGAGATGTGGAAACTGTGGGTCTGGCCTCTGAGGGGCCTGACTCATACACATGGGTCTCTTGACTGAGGTTGTACACCATTCTAAACTCCAGAGCTCCCTCCATGAGGAAACTCCACGAGCGGGAAGTATTTACTTCCTGGTGTTCAGGTCGAAGTCGAGATCCAGTTAACTGTCTGGTTAGCACAGTGCTAGAGTTCTTGCAAGATCACTTGTCGTCAGGGCTGATGCCCTCAACTATTAAGGTTTATGTGGCAGCTATTTCTGCCTACCATACTCCTATCAATGGCCAGTCTGTGGGTCGAGACCCACTGGTGATACGCTTCCTCCGTGACACACTGAGGCTAAGACCGGCATTGCACGCCAGAGTCCCGGCTTGGGACCTGGCGATGGTACTACAGGGGTTGTCGGTTGCACCGTTCAAACCCATTGAGGCCGTCTCGGCCAAATTTCTCACCATCAAGACAACGTTCTTGTTGGCTATTTCTTCTCTGAAGAGAGTTGGGGACCTCCAAGCTCTCTCAGTCTCTCCTTCATGCCTGGAATTTGCACCAGGCATGGTTAAGGCTTTTCTTTACCCAAGGCAGGGTTATGTGCCTAAAGTACCTACCAATGTGCCGGGGCCTCCATTACGTTGCAGGCCTTCTGTCCTCCTCCCTTCAGGAATTCGGACCAGGAAAGATCTAACTTGGTGTATCCAGTGTGAGCACCTATTTTCACAGAACTGCTTCGTGGAGGAAATCCGAGCAGTTGTTTGTATGTTTTGGGCCGCTCAGCAAAGGGTTGCCATGCACCAAACAGACTCTTAGCAGGTGGATAGTCGGGCTATCTCACTAGCTTATCAAGTCTCTGGACAGTCATCTCCACTCACTGTCAGAGCTCATTCTACTCGGGGTATGGCTGCCTCTAAGGCCTTAGGGTCAGGGGCTACGCTTTGAGGATGTGTGTAATGCGGCTGGCTGGGCTTTTGCCGCCACATTCGCGGCGCTTCTATGATTTGGATCTGGCTTCAACGCTAGGGTCCCATGTACTAGTGCCCTAGTGGGCCTATGATGAATATAATACGGCCAGGGGGTCTCGCCGCTCACATTCTTTCTTTTATGGTCCTGGCTTTCAGGGCCATGGCCCGATGCATCTCGCATGGTCTTAAAGATGAGTGTAGTTATGGCCAGCTGGGTCTTCCCGCTCACTTTCTTTCTCTGTATGGTCCTGGCTTGTGGGTTGAATATGTAATCTTTCTAGTTTAAGATGTTGCATAATATCTTTGAGGCTAAAGCAGCTACGTGGATTTTCTCTTTTCCAGTCAAACAAAAATCAGTCTACGCATTAGGAGGGTTACCACTCCAAGCATATTGTATTAATTTGTCGATAGTTCCGCATTTTCACTCCTGACCCCGAAAATGGCTATAACTGGGTCTGGGTTTAGTGGTTTGTCCAGCAATTTCAACAATAGTTGGAAGAATGAATTTCAGGGCACTTCCAGAACATATGTGACCCAGTGTGTGAAACCAGGCTAAAGTCTAAAAATCGAATTCTGAGATAGCGAGCTTCAAAGTTTGAATTCACCTATTAATTTCACTCATAATTTCAATCTTTGACATGACATTACTTACATACACAGAGATTTTATGATTTAGAGATTTAGCTGGGTTTTAACAGACTGGGTCACATGTCCTAATGATGCTGTGGATAGACAGCATTTTTCACATGATGCGTTAATTAAGATAACTGAAGTCTGTGTAGGACTTTAAATTGTATTAATTTATGTCTAATGCACAGAGTGGAAGAATGAAACTGTTCTTGTGCTCCCTCCCATTGCCAGTTGGTTAAGTTTATTCCAAGATCTTCTTTCCATGCCACTCCTACATGCTCTAGAGAAACATTACACTCTGTCTGTGATCATTTATTATATATGATGGATATTCCTCCTTTAATACATGGATTAAAATATTTATACAATATTAAAATATTGAATCCATTTGTGAATTTGGTGGCTCATTAGGGAAGGAAAAACAATTATTTTAAATGAAACTGTGAACCTGTAGATATTTAAAGAATTGTGAACTAGGTAGACTACATTTTTGTTGTAACTGTTGAAATAAATGTTGGAAACGATTTATTGTTAATAAATACATTTTTGAAAGAAGATATTCCCTTTTTGACCATATGTGAAATGTTGCATCAAACTGAGAGGAAGGAAAGGAATTAGCAGTAAGTGGACTTAAAACGGAGCAGGCCTGCCACTTAAAATGTTTCCTAATCTGCTTAAAAAAAATTTGTGAATTGGAAACAACTGGATTATTTATTCGTTGATAGGGCTGCATAGATTAAAGCTTGCCAAGAGGAGGGGAACATGATTTGTTTTTTAAATCACACCATTCAATCTGTCCATCCTCTTGAATTACAAAGCAGATAGTTCTTATATTACATTCCCAATAATACAATTGAAAATGAGGCAGCCTCATCCCAGTTTTTTTATTCCAAATGTACTGAGTGTCTTTTAATCCAATTTTTTAAAAATACATTTTTAACATAGATTGGAATATACTGAAATATTTTCACTGTATTACTACTGACCTCAGCTAAAGAAATTGGGAGACTGGAAGTTTGAGTTTGTTCATGCAATTTCAGAATGTTTTCTTTTAAGCAAGATGGCTACTGTATGTATGTGGTTGGTCGCCTGCTGTCAGCCAGTTTTTGTTTGTATTTGTGTTGTTTTTATCAATTATTTTAAAAATGCTGACTCTCTGCTGGTGTATGATCGCCAAGCACTTTTTAATATAAGAAATGCCATGGAAAATATGGTAATCAACAGCCTGGGTGAACAAAAGACTTTACCACCTCCTCCGCTTCTGCATGAACTACCTGCTTTCCTCTGCCGAACTCTGTGCCCTCCGAGGAGAAGGAAGCAGCATAGGCGCCGAGGAAAACGCGGCGGCCTGTTAGTAAAAGTCAGGTCGCTTGTTAGTAAAGTAGAAACCTGCTTTTACTAACAGGCTGCCTGTTAGTAAAAGCAGGTAGTTCGTTTTCCTTCTTTTCTTTTATTAAAGCAATTTAATTGCCGACAGTTGCCCTCATACTCCTACTCAAGTTTTGAACCAAGTGTTTTTGAGCTGAATCGACTTGACCCGGTGCTTTGTGCATTGGTATACCGGCCTCCCAAATACAACAAAGACTTTATTAATGACTTTTCTGATTTTCTGGCTGGAGTCTTGCCAAAATATGATAGGCTGTTAATTGTTGGTGATTTTAATATCCATGTTTGTTGTCCTTCAAAGCCAATGGTTCAAGATTTTTTAAATCTTATTGAGTCTTTTAACTTAGTACAGTTTGTTACTAGCCCTACACACGAGCATGGACACATACTAGATCTGGTATTATCTTGTGGTCTACCTGTGTGTAATATTGAGATATTTGATGCAATTTTCTCTGACCACATGACTGTATTATTTGATATTTATCTTTCTTGTAATCTCAAACCCAGTGTCCTAGCTCGTCGCTGTCATACATTTTGTCCTGGAACTGCTGAACTTTTTTGCGATGCCTTTTAAAAACACTGAAGGCTTTTAGTATCACCTGATTGTCTTAATACTGAGGAGTTAGCATTACTGTTTAATTCCACCTGTAAAAACATTCTGGATGTTGTTGCTCCTTTTAGGATTATTCAGTCTAAACAAAAAGTTGAACCTTGGCTAAATGATGTCACTCGTGCTGTAAGGCAAGAGTGTAGGAGAGCTGAACGCCAGTGGAAAAAAGATAGGTTGCATGTATCTTTGGGCATTTTAAAAGAAAGTTTGCATAAGTATCAAATCACTGTTAGAACTGAAATGTCTAAGTATTTTTCAGATGTTATTTCTAACAATTTACATAAGCCTTGTGCTCTTTTTAAGACCATTAATGCTGCTCTGAATACCCTGCCATCAACCTGTCTAGAGTTTTCTTTGATATGTGTGAAATTTTTACACTTTTTGTTGATAAAATTGTCCCTGTTAGATCACATATCTTACTTCCCCCTATCGATCCATCTACCACCACTATGTGCTCTGCTGTTTTTAACCAGCTTGAGCCTGTCTCTCTCTCGTTTTTAGCAGATATTATTGGTAAGATGAAACCATCCTCTTGTTGTATGGACATTGTCCCTCCACATTTTTTAGAAAGTGTTTTTGAAACCATTGGACCAAATATTCTGATAATTATAAATAGCAGTCTCACCTTAGGTGTTGTACCACAGAATTTGAAACATGCAATAGTGGAACCATTGATCAAAAAGGCAAATTTGGACAGCCTCAGTTCTCGCCAATTTTAGACCTATATCAAAACTGCCATTTCTTTCCAAAGTATTAGAGAAAGTTGTAATTATACAACTGCAGTCTTTTTTAGATTTACATGGGTTTCAGGAAGTGTTCCAGTCTGGCTTTAAATCCCATCATAGCACTGAAACGGCACTTGTAAAAGTTTTTAATGACCTGTTACTAGCTACTGACTCCGGTAATTATGCTGTTCTCTTACTTTTAGATCTTACAGATGCATTTGACACGGTAGACCATAATATTTTTGTTTCTACTAGAAAAATTGCATTGGTGTTAAGGGTACTGCTTTGGAATGGTTTCGGTCGTGATTTTGTCTGACAGAAGTTTTTCTGTCCGCCTAGGGATTTTATGTCCTCTTCAGCACCCCTCGTGGGAGTTCCCTAAGGTTCCATTCTTGGGCCTATTCTGTTCTCTATATATTTGCTCCCTTTATGGTCCATCTGTAGGAAGTATGGTATCTCGTTTCACTGTTATGCAGATGATACGCAACTTTATCTGCCTTTGAAACGGAAAGATGCAAAGTCCATAGCACCACTGTTGGACTGTCTTGAAGACATTAAAGCCTGGCTGGCCTTAAATTTTTTAAAGTTTAATGAAGAAAAGACAGAAGTTGTGGTATTTGGATCCGGGGGTGCTCATGATTCTTCTTATTTGGATCTTGGTGCTTTAAGATCGTACGTGAAACCCAATGTAAAAAACCTGGGTGTTATTATGGACAGTGATTTTAAACTGGATAAACAGATTAATTCAGTAATCAAAGCTAGTTTTTTCCAGCTGAGGCAATTATTCAAAGTCAAGTCTTTTTTGTCTTTTAATGACTTCGAAAGAGTTATACATATTTTTATCTCGACTCGGCTCGATTACTGTAATGCCCTATATATGGGTATTAGCCAGGCTTCTCTTACACGTTTGCAGATGGTACAGAATGCTGCTGCTCGTATGTTGACAGGAAAGCGCAAACGAGAACATATTACACCAATTCTGGCCTCTCTTCACTGGATTCCTGTTCATTTTAGAATCAATTTTAAGATTTTGGTTTTAGTGTTTAAATCACTAAATGGACTAGCACCAAGATATCTTTCTGATTTAATACAGATATACACTCCGTCAAGGGCACTTAGATGTGCTGAGCATTTACTTTTAGTTGTTCCTCGCACCAGGTTAAAAACCAGGGGGGACCGCGCTTTTGTGGTAGCAGCCCCAAAACTCTGGAATAATTTGCCTCTCCATGTTAGGCAGGCTCAAACACTTTCTGCTTTTAAATCTAGTCTCAAAACTCATTTTTACTCTTTGGCCTTTAACACAGTATGAGAGTGAGGCTTTTGTTTGTTTTATGTGTTTATTGTTTTAAATTGGCTCTTGTCTGTTTTATGTGTTTATTGTTTTAAATGGAGTAAGCTTGTACAGCACTTTGGTAAACACTTGTTGTTTTTAAAGGTGCTTTATAAATAAACTTTGACTTTTTGACTTTGAAGAGCATAGAGACACACTTAGTTATTGTGACCCATAGGTATTTGAATGAATTTACTATTTTAAAAGGGACTGGCATTCATTTGAAAGAATCCCTGTTTAAATGGATGAAATGATAGCGTTTAGATGAGTATGATCTGAACCATTCTGTTACCTGCTTCTGAATACCAGTATAGTTTTGCAATCTGTCTAAAAATATGTTGTGGTCAACAGTGCCAAACACGCGCCAAAGGTCTAATAAGTCTAGGAGTGATATGCAACCTTGGTCTGTTGCTAGGAGCGAGTTTTTTATTTTATTTTATTATTTATTTTAGTTTTTTGTTTGTGATTGTTAAAGAGTGTCATTTCTGTGCTATGGTGAGCCCTAAAGCTGACTGAAATATTTTTGACAGGTAGGGTAAATTATAAATTGGCAGGGGACTATTGGTATGGTTTCTAAATGTGGTTTCTTTATAAGTAGTCCATTCCAAGATTCACATCAAAAGTTTCTTCTTAAGAGGGTGAAATGATGGTTCTAAAAATAACATTATTTTGTGTACTTTGGTTTAATGCAATGTGTTTATGTGGTTTTAGGTTAAAAGTCATTATTTTTACACATACCCATACATCATTGTTGCTCCTCTCTGCATCGCTTTCTGAAATGTGTCGATTTTTTCAATGCTCATCGCTAGAATAGCGCAGTGTGCTCTGATTGGCCAGCTGCATCCAGTGCACTGTGATTGGCCCACAAGTGTGTGACCCGAAATGTTACGCCTTTACCATATTTGAAAAACACAGCGTGTCCACATCATGGCAGCACCAGTGGCAACAATACAACAGCTAGAATGAAAGATAGCCTACGCCTTCTTTCTTTGCGTAAACATTTCGACGGTTAGGAAGCTTTACCGCCAGACTATTTTTGCTGTCACACATTACATTCATACAAATTCTATGATATATTACTTGTCTTTCATTTAAAGTTTGTCTTATAATTGTCATCGCCTTACAATATGCATTTATTTTTACCCTATTTGCTGGTTGCTGTAGCAGTGATCAGCAAAATGACGGTGACACAACACATGGCTGTGCCTGAGCCAAATCTAGCACAATATCGTTTCAGTGTCACTAATCTCAAATCCAAAAAATTTTTGGCTACCAGATCAGTCTCCTTGGCATCAATCTTCGTTCAGGTCTCAAGTCCACACACTTATTTATTTAATATAATCGCAACCTTTTCTTCGCTGCATATAATCGCACAGGATGACATCGCTGACAGTGATACAATTAATCGTGCAGCACTATTCAAAACCATATCTATCTTTTCAATATCAGTGTGTCAGTGAAAAAAAAGCTCTACCAGAGTTACACAAAGAACTACCCAACAAAAAACAAAAATAAACAAACCCACCTTACTCATTGAAATACAGCCCATCAGTTTTGTGACAAAATGTGACATCGTTGACACATTTTGTTTTTATTTTACAGGAATCATCATGAAGAAACTCCTGAAAAACTTGGGTTTGGCAAAATACTATAATGAGAAGCTCACCCTCAGAACAGTGCTGCAGATTGGCAAGGACAGTGTCTCAGATGTGCCTGTCCAGTCTCTGCCAGATCTACCATGGGTGTTCTTGAAGAGACTGATGATGCTAAAATTACCATGAGGAGTGTTAAATATTCCTCACCAGATGGGGCAAAATCAAATGATTCAGACTGGGATGATGATCAGGAGAGCTGAGGGAATCAGACAGTAGTTTGTCAGTAAACCCTTTGGACATTTTGACCGCTTTGTTTCTTTGTTCTGACAGTTTTCTTCAGCAAGAAATGATCTTAAAAATGTCCATGTGTCAGTTTTCTGTACCTCTGCTGCTTCCAAACATTGATAAGAATCAAATCACTCTTTTACTTTGGGCAATGAGAGATATTGTGAAAAAGTACAGACCACATTCCTTAGAGGATCCATGTGGATTTGTGGAAGAAAGGATAGCTCTGTCAGATCTACCGTTAGTGTCTTTTGTCAGACTTGGTAGATGCAACCTATCCAAATCAGAAACTCTGAATAAGTTGCTCAGCAATCCACAGCAGTACACTGACACCTTTGTACACTTCAACATGGACTGTGGTAATATTAAAAAGAAAATTTCAAATGGTTTGGTTGAGATCAGCTGGTATCTTCCATGTGGTAACAAGAACATTGATGTCTTTCCTGAGCCTATAGCTATTGCAAACTTAAGAGGTGACTTACAGGATTTTGAAACCCAGTACTCTTTTCTTTTCAAGGTTTCTGCTGCAGTGTTTGTTTTCTTTGACCACAAAGATTTAGATTCAAAGTGCATTTCAGTCACTAGTCAGGAATCTGCATGTCCGTTGTATTTTGTGGGGGAATCCAACAATGAAAGCATAAAAGCTACAGTTAAAAAGCTCAATCTGAACAAAAGCAATTTCATCTTTAAAGCCAAGCAGAATGATGCAGACTTTGTTGACAAAATTCGGGCAAAGTTACAAAACACAGTTCAGAATAGCAAGCATAAAGTGTCAGTTGTTAATTTAGCTGAGACTGCAAGAGAATTAGGGATCTTGGTAGATGAGGATGCTGAAGAATGTCAGAATGCCAAAGCATGTGCAGATGGAATCACATCAAAATACAGGATATAGCGCAGTTCAAGGAAACACAGCTGCCCTTACAAGGGAGAGAACTTGTTAGAACTGGTCAACTTGGAAAAGGAGCAATGCAGACTGAAGAAAGCAGGACATCAGAGTATTGAAAAATACAAAAGTGACCTTGCTGAGGAAAAAAAAAATCTTCGAGAAAAGCAACGCACTACAGGCGTGAATGAAATTATGAGCTGCTTTATCACTGCAATATCAAAAACAGACAGGGGTTACTTCTTAAAATGGTTAAGAATGACTTTGGAGAATCTCTCCCACAAAAAGCTTTCTAGTCTCAGAGAGAAGTACAAACAAAATGTCAAGATGTTGTAGCCAACAAGGAGGAAATTGCTGAGCTTGACAAAAGGATTTCAAACTCTTCTTTGGGAGTCGAACACTTCATTCGTGAGATGAGCCAGCTTTTTATGAAGCTGCACTCTTGCTCTCAGAGAATGATCCTTACCGAAAACAACTGGAAAACTTATCTACACTCTGTGCACAACTACTGTTAGATGGATTTCCACTTGAACTTATAAATGGAGACGCCTTCTAATGTCCCTGTGGGATGGTTGACCAGTGTGCTCTCTGAATTAAAACACCTTAGTGACACCCAACAATAAGATTGTAGTTGTCACTGTTTTGGGAGTCCAGAGTTCAGGAAAGTCCACTCTGTTAAACGCCATGTTTGAGTTCAGTTTGCTGTAAGCAGTGGCAGATGTACCAGGGGTGCTTTTATGCAGCTTATTAAAGTAACAGATGATTTCAAAGCAAAACTAAACAATTGTGACTATATACTGATAATTGATACCTGCGAGGGCCTGAAATCCCCTGAGCTAGCACAGCTAGACAACAGCTATGAGCATGACAATGAGCTGGCAACTCTTGTTGTTGGACTGAGTGATGTAACAATTGTCAACATCGCCATGGAGAACTCTGCTGAGATGAAAGACATCTTACAGATTGTTGTTCATGCTTTTCTCAGAATGAAGGAAATAGGTAAAAGCACAGATGTTTGTTTGTACACCAGAATGTTGCAGATGTCTCAGCCCATGATTCAAACATGAGAGACCGTGAAATTTCTATTGGACCAACTGAATGAAATGACACAAGCTGCAGCCAAAATGGAGAACAAGCTGCAATACAAAAATTTACGGATGTGATGGAGTATGACTCAAACACTGGTGATCACTATATTCCTGGATTGTGGCATGGAAACCCCCAATGGCCCCAGTGAATACTGGTTATAGTGAGTCTGTGTTTGCGCTCAAAAACAGATAATAGACATCTTTTGAATGTTACAAGCCTGGCAACATCAATACATTTCTTAAATGGATCAAAAGCTTGTGGGATGCTGTGAAATATGAAAAATTCATCTTCAGCTTCAGAAATAGCCTGGTGGCTGATGCTTATGTGAAACTGTGCACAGAGTACAACAAATGGGAGTGGTCTTTGAGAAAGCAAATGCACACATGGGCATTAGATCGCTGAAACAAAAAATCCTAAACCATGGAAAATTTGACATCTTTGATAAGCAAACCACTGAAAAATGAAGGGTTGTTTGCAACTACAAGCAGATGTTGAGCTTTCAAAAGGAGAAAAGGAAAATTATTGACAAGATCACATCATACTATGAACAAGGAGAGGGTCATGTTGAACTTGTGGAAAGTTATCGACAAGATTTTATAACCTCTGCTAAGTCTCTGAAGAAAGAGCTTTCAGATTTGATCACAAGCAAACTGAATTCAGCTCTTTCACGTCGAAATGGAATGATCACAGTGGAGGAGATTAAAAGACATACATGGATACAATAGAGAAGGAAGTGCTAAAATTGGCTTTGAAAATTGTCGCAAAACCAAGTCCCAACTGTCAGATTCAGAACTGGGTAAAGCTTTTGAGTGCATGTGGCAAACGACTGTGGCAACTCTGCCATTTAAAGGCCTTAAACAACAAGATATCAAAACAAAAGTTTTACATCGATTGAGAGAAAATCTTGATGCTAGAGGGAGTTCAATGGCTCAAAACTTAGACAAAGCGAAAGATTTAGATGCATATGGTCATGAGAATTTTGTTGTCAACAAAGGCAATTTTTTTACAAAGCAATGGAATAATTTTACTAAATGGACCCAGAAGGCTAAAGAAATGACAGACTCCCTTATTAGAGATTGTAGACAGTTTGTGAAAGAGAAGAAGGAAATTAAGGATGATTATGATGACACATACATCAAGGAAGTTCTTTACAAGATTGACAACAAACTTAAGGCTAATGAAGATCTAAAGATAAATGAAGAATTTGAACTGTCTCTTAAACTTCACATATGTGGCTTTGCAAGCCGAGACTTTCAAGAGATTCACAAGCAATTCATTCAGGATAATGACCCACTTAAAGCCTTGGAAAGGTTAAAAGAAACCTACTGTACTGACTTCATGGACCTTTTTCACGAACGTGACCAGTGTCAAAAGAAAGCTGATGAATTCACAAAAAACTGCCTAAAACCAGCTGTAGAAAAATACATTTCTGAGGTCTTGGGCACACAAATGGCAGAAGCAATGATTCTTGGTGAAAATGCACAAGTCTTCGGATCACGTATGGTATTTCAGAATACAATCCTAAAAGATCTAATTGATGCACTAGATTTTAAAAAATATTTGCATTTTATTGAGTCTTATGAGGAATTCATAAAAAAGTTTATTCTTGACAAAATCATAAAGCACTTTTCAGCAGGGAACAGAATGTTTCAATTGGGGGAAGAACTTTTGAATTCAGTCACCAGTGAAATAACTCATGCCATTGAAGACACAGAGAAATATCAAGACATGAAGGGATTTATTCAGAACATTTGCAAGAAACTTGAACAGAGGCTTGTTCTTCCTAAGGATCTAGTGGACAGGATCAGTTCACTGAACAATGTAGATCCACAAAATTTTGCTACGCTTCTGAAGCGCTTCTGTGTAAATGACATAATTAAACCAATAAAAGAAAGTTTCAGGGAGACATTAAAACCAAGTTGATGCATCTGCAAAACCAAACCACAGGATGTGCTATTCAAGCAAATGCATGGCTGTGGGGGAACAGTGTCCATTCTGTAAAGCACCTTGTGAGGCTGGAGCAGAATCACACACTCAAACACTTTCTCTCAATCCACAGACCACAGGGTCTTGGCTGTTACAGAAATACTAATTCTAAAAAATTAGTGACTGATATCTGTACATCATCTGTACACAGTAACGACACATTCACTTGCCATGACACCAAGAATAAGCGGCATCCATACAAGACGTACAGTAAAATCTATCCATACTGGCGAATTGATCCAGACTCCAGCATAGAAGCCTCAACCTACTGGAAATATGTGATGACACGTTTTAATAAGCAGTTTGCTGAGGAGTACAATGCAGAGCCTGCAGACATACCTGAAACCTGGAAAAAAATTACTAAGTCCCAGGCAGTGGAAAGCTTAAAGTAATCCTTAATTAACTAGCACCTCTCCAGCATCTGTATAAAATAGTTTAGCTCACAATAGCAAGAAAACACTTTCATCCACACATTTATAGGTGGCAATACGCATCAACTATAAGAATAGCATAGTAAAAACTTGTCTGGTTGCATGTAAGAGTCTTAAGAGTTGCATGTAGTAATGTGTAAAAGAGAGATTTAAATCGCCAGATCTATACATGTTATCTTGCATGTACTTGTTAATGTCATATAGATAGATGAGTGTTTCTTCCTCTTACACTTAAATAATCAAACATAAAGTAACATGCTATAAAATTAAGGTTCATGTTCTATATGTGTAACATGTCTTTATTTCACCTATATATTCATTGATACATTGATACTGCTGTAGTTATGTTATGTTGTCAGATTTTACATTTTAGTTTAGTTTACCATGGTAAACATGTTATTTTGCATGTACTTGTTAATGAAAAAAAAGAAGATTCATGTCCCATATATATTGTGTAACATGTTTTTTTATTTCACATATTCATTCACTGATATTTGATACTTTAGTTATGCTAAGCTGTCAGACTTTTGTTAAATCAAATGTGCTTTCTTTAATCTCAACATTGTTACCTTTGTTAGGCTAATCTATTCAGCATAACAAATGTAACACAATTGTTTTCTTTATGATACAATCAACTGCTTTTCTGACAATCAATATAATCTCAACATTGTTTAAGAGAAATAAGAGAAATGTTTAAATCATGATAAGCCTGTTTGTAATTTAGAACAATGTAATGTATACTCCTTTTTTTGCCTGAAATTGTTGTGCAATAAATTGTTGTGTTGCTGTATTGTTGTGCTGGTACTTTTATTTTTACTGATGATATTACTTTGTTTGACCTCTGAGTATTTTTCGTTAAATATTATAAACAAACAACACCACACAAACGGTAACGTAAACATACGCTGTAACACCATCACGAAGCAATGCAAGCTGTGAACTGTTAATATGCTCCACAGACACTTTTAATTTACAGTCTCTGGTAACTATCGATTTATTTTAAGGTCCAAATATATTCTTGGCTTTAAGTACACTAAGCGATATAACATTACTGAGGCAATGCACACACCTTATGAGACCATAACACAAACTTGTTCAGCTGCATGCACCTATTTGTCATTTTAACACAAACAATTATTGTAGGATGGCATCGTCAATCTGAAAACAAAAACACCATCATATCCTATCATCATGTCCTATCATTATCCTCTCTTCTCTCTGTTTTTCTCCTTACCCTCCACATTTTTAAATGAATATCTCTTAGCTCTTGGTCCCACCCCATTCTCCTCATACAATACTCTTTCCTTCTGATTTTAGGAGGCTGGTGACAGCATCTACTCTCCAAGTTAAATAGTACACTTAATATTAAATGAAAACATCCAACTGGATTTTGTCTGTGTCTCGTATTAGTACCGTCAATATTAAATAGAATAGTGCTTGTTACCTATATATAAGTATATGACGAATAAAATTAAATGCTTGAGAAATAATTAGCACCAGAAGATGGCAGTAGTGCAATTTAGAGGATACAAGATGCCGGTTAATCCCGGAGAAGATGAAGTAGCTGAACACGCAGCGCTATCATGCGTGCTCTGGGTGCTCCATAGATTGGAAGGAGTATGAAACATACACAAAATAATTGGAAAATAAGTGTTTGTTTTTCTTCTTCTCCTCAAAATTCAGACTCATCACTTCTATGTTAGTTTAATTTGACATTTAGTACAGTAGGTGGCGATAATGCTCCTAAGGAGTTAGTCGCCATTAAAACAAAGAAGAAGAAAAAGAAGAAGAGAAGGTGAAGCGTCAAGCACGCCGCATGAGGATGACAGATTTTGTTCCTGCCAAAAGGTAGCGGCGCACTGGTTCCCTCAAAAAAGCTTATGATATTTTCCCCACATGCTTTTGGATTGTCGCAAAAACTCGCTCTGTGTTTAATAAAGGTTTATGATGTTTTGTATAAAGACCTTTATAAATGATCACATTTATGACTTCTCAAAACCTAAATACAATGACCAAAGATAAACAGCCAACAAGATGCTATAAATCCCATCAGCCACAAAGCCTCTGAAACTTTGTTCAAAACATGTTTTCTGGAAAATAACTACTGCGTGGATGACTGCATCCGCATGTTAACAACAGCGTTAAAGCTTTAAAACTAGTGAGGCAAACTTACATGTCACTGAATAAAACGTGAAAAGATTTAGAGCTGGTTAACCACAGACCTTGTAGGCAGTGATGTGCGCTTTCGAAACACACTTTACCTTTATGAAGCTTCAAAACTTTTGTGAATCTTTTGTTTCGAGTCAATGCTTCGGAGCGCGTATAAAACTGGCCAGGTCACGTGACTTCAGCAAACGAGGCTTCGTTACGTCACAATTGTTTCAAAACATCGATGGCTCGCCACTAGGGGGTATTGATCATTAACAAGTGTCTTCTATGGTTTTAAGCAATAGCGAACAAATAACTTAAATTATAAAAGAGAAATTAATCAATTATGTATGCAGTCCTCTATGGTCAGTAATAACCCTCAGGATTAATTACATGATCTGATCCATGTTATTGAGTGTGCAAAAACGATTATTTGCTGGAGTAAAAAAGTCAAAGATATATTGTATGGGACCATTCTGAAAACAGATGTGTGAGGTGTATGATTTGTGATCAGGGAATCAGTTATTGTAACACCACCTCATCAATACTGAAAGACCTGCACTCCAAAAACATCCTTTAATGAATGGGCACACATCTGGTGAAACTGGCGTTCATAAACAATATACACTGCCGCCAAAAGTTTGGGATCAGTAAGACATGTAATGTTTTTTTTTTAAGGAAGTCTCTGACGCTCATCAAGGCTGCATTTATTTGATCAAAATACAAAAACAGTAATATTGTTTAATATGGTTTTATATTAATATACTTTAAAATATATTTTTTTTCCTGTGATGCAAAGCTGAATTTCTATCAGCTGTCACTTCAGTCTTAAGTGTCACATGTGGACATGTGGATGTCTATGGATATAGACGCATACTACGAATCAGTCTACTGATAAAGTCATCTACTGTTGTACTGGGAGTTTTCTAAACATCTGTGTGTTGTGAAGAATGAGAAATTCTGTGAAAAGCAAATTAGTTAAATTCAAAATATTAAAACAACTTATTTTTCAATAAATAAAAATGACAATAACCCTTCTGTCTTTATTCTTGTCACAGTTGTTGTCAAACATAATTTAGACATACAAGTGTGTTTTTAAAATCGGGATTTGTCATGCGTATACATTGTATGTTTAATAATAAAGAAAAATACTGAGGCTAGTTTATTATAGATATCTAATGATAAACACAAAAGTGACATTTATGGTCTGAATATCCATAAATAAAGAACATTTCATGTTTTTAATCAATAGCAATTTATTTAAAACACATTACACTTTTAAGGAAACATTAAGTAAACAATAATCTATAATTGCGTTTTTTTTTCCTCGTTGTAAATCTGGTTGCTTTTACAACGTTTTCACCAAAAGGTGGCGCTAGCGAGCGGTGTTTTGAACGCTTCCAAACGGTGAATCATTCAGAAAAGCAATTGGTTCAATTGAAGTTTTTTCATCACTAGTTTTAGGGTTTTAACAAAACACCAGTTGACTTCTGGACTATGCAAGTGCTAAAATGCTAACTCGATTCCTGGTTTTGCTCACAAAAATACGTCATTCAATAATACGTCGTTCACAAGGACGTTTTCAGCATATCTGCGTGTATATTTTCTATTTATCAAGAATTAATTCAATCGAAAATGGACTAAAACCAATGCCTATAAATAGCTTTTTGTTATTGGTATTTGTTGACAGTTTCGGATAAAGTTAAAATGACTACATTGCAATATTGCAAATTGCAATAAGGTACACAGAAGAATCATTAACAATTAAAACCAGAAACATACATAATAAAAGTATAACTATTTATTTCATATTGACTAAAAGTAAATATTTTTCTTCCAAAAAAGATTATTTTGAGAAAACACAGTAGATTATCATGTGGGGCACATGGGTGCTTATAGAGCAAGACACAAAGGTCACGAGTTCAATCCCAGGTCAGACAAACTCAAAAAATGTATAGCTGGAATGCACTGCTAGTTGCTTTGGACAAAAGTATATCTGCCAAATGCATAAACATTATAGTTCACCACAGACCCATTTTCCCACAAACCAGCTTTAACTGAGAATACCAAATATCCATTTCCCTGAAAGTGCTCCAAACCCCACAGCTCATGATCTGACAGATCAGTGGCGGCCCTCCTAACACCCTTAATTATTCCAGCATGTACTGGATGGAAAACGCCTGTGTTGGACAGAAAAAGCTGGCTACATGCATACTTTATTCATTGATCATAGTGTAGGCTGACACTGGATTGCATAACAATCCACTTTTGCCACAAGACAGTCCGTATCCGTAGTGTCTGTATTTTTTCTTCAGGTCTCTGGAACAAGTCTGGAATTGTTTAAGAGCTAAACAACTGAAAGCAGAAAGCAAACGTGTTGGCCCATATACAGTCATGTTCTCTTTATAGTAGATTTAAAGAAGAATTTTAATCATTCATAAACGCACAGTTATTGGTTAAAATTTAGTTGCCCTAAAGCAGTGATTCTCAATTGTTTTTGCTTCAGGACCCAGATTATACAGTGGAAAATTAGAGACAGCATCCAAACCAACATTGTAAATACTTAACATTAGACATTGTGTTTTCATTGTATATACAGCAGAATATAACACCAGCAGAAATTATTTGCTTATACTAATTTGATGATTATATGATTTACTTAAAATAATTTGCTGAGTTTTTATTTTTTTAATTGTTTCCTATTTTATTTTGATGGTTTCATTTTCGCAAAAGATAAAATTCTCTAATGCATATTTGGTTGGCACAAATGCACATATATCCTGTTTCAGATCATCTTAAATCTACATTTATGTGGTCTGGGTTGTATTTTATTTTACCTTTCATGTTTCAAGATTATGCAACTGGTTTTTCACCAAAAACGCATGGCCTTTAATGTCAACAACAAAAGATATGGGTAATTATTTCTCTGTTTACCCTGCTGTCTATCAGATCCTATCTCAACCCATCAGCTCCACCCTAAAGCATTTAAAAACCTGTTTCTTTTTTATTTAAGCGTAAATCCAAACAAACATGTCAACACAATTTGACTGATTTGAATCGTTTTAGATTACATTCAAATGAAATGAATGCAGATATACATGCCTGCAAGATACTGTGGTTTAGGCTTCAAACTATTAGACAGAGGCCTCAATGCTCTGAGGAATTCCTTTGACATCTGATCTTCTGAATCAGTTATCATAGTGGTGGAGGAGAGGAGCCAGCTGCTGGCCAACAAAGATGACGATCGGAGTGTTCGAGCTGCAGTAAAAACCATTTGAGCTAAATTGTTAGATTTTTTAAATTTTTTATATTTTTAAAAATAACCTTGACAACCTTATTTTATTGCAAGTTCATGTGATGAGACATTTTCACATTTTTTCATTCTTGAGAGTTGAGTCTGAGATTCATATATCATTTGTATATCGCCTATATGATTATATAGTTTTATATAGTATATAGTTTGTTATAGTTAGATTTGAATTTAACTATAGATTTAAATGAACTAAAGTGAATAGTGAAATAACAGGTTAAATCCTTTAAAATGTCAATTTCTGTAAGAGCAGGATAACAAATCTCTCATTATTAAACATGTTTTTGTTTTTCATTTTGTATTTATGTGCATGTGTATGTTTTAAAACAGGAAAAGCTGAACTCAGATCAGGAGTGGAAGGGGATTACTGAAAACCCCTATTTATCTATTTCCCATGTCAGGGCCACAAGGTAAGCCCCATGCGGGTAAATCCCAAGTTTTAATCCCATGGGCACAAACTATTACAATCGTTTAGGCGTCCGATTTTGAAAGAAATCGGACAAGATGCAACCAATAATAACCTTTTGAGGACATTGTCAAACTATTGCTAAACTAACTTTGTTAAATGGACAAAAAGTTTGAGCCATATCATTCATTTCATTCATTAATTCATTTGAGATACGACTAATTAGGACATCCAAGCAATGGCCTATTTAACGCCCAAAAGGTTTTGTTAGTATTGTTCTAATATGAAAAAAGTAAGGCTTTTTCTAAAACCATAAAGAACTGAGGTATAATATTTTACGTAGTTTCACTAACACTAGGTTCTCCTTATATAGAATATTATACAAGAGATTAATGATTTCCAGAGACTCTAAGCAGTTCAGCCCAGCTGAGAGGATGGAGAGATATTTAGTGAGCATTATATCTGCTTTCATTGGTTTTGGACATAGGCGTACAACAATTGTCTGGAACATTGGGCGAGAGATGATCCAAGACCATTATCTCACTTGAGTGTGTGTGTGTTGCGAATCATTTGTCATCCAAAATCAGGTCATAAACTGTCTGATGGCCAAGGTTTTCCATGATTGAAACTCAGGCAGTGAAAACTTCAGTAAAGTGGAAACCAGAAAGTGAAGACAGGAAGGGAGTGTTTGAAAATCGTTTGGGAAGGAAAGGGCATATTGTGATAATCACCTGGAAACCACGTTTCCTCATACATCCTTTTTGCTAGAAAGTCTGTAACTTTATAAACGGGTGACTGTAAAGTGTAGTACACTGTAAAATGTCACTTTTCTGTGAGAAAATACTGTAAAATGCTGCAGTAAAAATGTGCTATGTAGAAAGTTAAAAGGAAGGTTCCCACTCATAAAAAATAAAAATTCGTGTCATTATTTACTCATCTTCATGTTTATCTCAGACCTGTATGATTTTATGGGACACAAAATGGCAAAACTTTTAAAGGTTAAAGTTTAAAACTATACAGATTTAATGTTAGCTTTTATCACGTTTTGTTTTCAGATACCAAAGGATTCTCAAATATCTTTTCTACTGTATCCAATATCCATGCACTGTACATCAGCATTTAATCCTCTGGTTTCACCATGACCCTGAGCGCAAGACCTCGTAATGATAAATTTAACTATAAACTTGTCAACCCTGTTTCTGTTCTGAAGTCATACTGTAATTATTTCTCACAATTATAGTTTAGTAATTTAGCTTGACGTAACGAAACAATTTAGGTTTAAAGGTTTAGAGTAAAGGCTTTGCAAAATATTTTAAAGTGATCCACAGGTATTTCATGCTTGAAATGTTGCCGTTGTACTTTTTGTTTTACAGTGAATTAGGGTTTGGGTTTTTTCAGATTCTGTTAAATTACAAATACTTTTCTGTAACTATTGCATAAATTGTCCTGTGGTTGTGTATAGCTCAAGATGATGTGGGGAAACCTACACATGTCAAGTGTTTTTGCATTCTTCGTTTTTTCCGTTCCTCTCCTGAACCCCTGTATGCCCGGCAAAAACAATAGCGGCCTGCCACAGCTGTGTTTACAACTCTGGCCCCGTTTCCACCTTTCAAGGCGGGCTGCTTTTAACAAGCCTTTTCAAAAACATCCAGAGCTCCAAACACACACAGAGCCATTCACGGGGAAGTTGGACAGACTTTTATCAGCACAAACGCCTGATAATGAAGCACCGCATTGCCATAACAAAGCCATTAGCATTGCATTATGATACAGTACAGCAACGGACACAGTACTGACGCTGAATAAGCAAAAAGGAAACGCGGTTGTTCTCTGCCATGTGAGGTCATCTGATGTTTTTCTTCTGTGGAAAGGCCATCTCATGAGATTGTTTGTTTTGCGGGTCATTTGGCTGGCAGGAGTGTTGGCTTTGTGATTCAGGGGGCCTACATGAGGTTACCAGACTGTTTATTTCAAAAGTTGAAGAGCTTTAAAAATCTTGATATAAAAGAACATATAGAATACAGACAATGCACAGTAAAGGTTTGCTGGGGGTGTCATGTTAAAAATTAAAAATCTTTTTACATTTTTACACCCTAATGTCATTTTAAACCTCTAAGACTTCTGCAGAACACAAAAGAAGATATTTTGAAGAATGTTGGTAACGAAACAACACTGGCCTTCATTGACTTTCATTATACGGACACAAAACCACTAAGACATCTCACAAAATATTTTCTTTTGTGTTCTTTAAAAGGTAAAACCTCTCCATACATATTTACCTCTCCATTTTGAGGTAAAAATAAGACGCAGACGTGTTATTGAAATGTTATGCAGTGATTCACCAAAATAGAACTTATTTACTGTAAATGATTCACCAAAATAGAAGTTATTCACTAGAAATGTTTGTTTATGATCTTGGATCCACAATACAGAGAAATACACAAAAGACTAATTTAGCACATTTTGGTTGGGGCAGGCGGGTGAGTAAAACGTATTTACGCTACAATACAGTGTACACAGATAATAACCGTAAAACAAACTCTCGAACAGCAGCGTCCCAGAGGTCTGTTCATTGTGACATGGTGTGACGCACGTTTTCTAGTAACATGCTGCGACGCAGGAACTGTTGTGCTCTGCTTTCTTTCACCACTTTGGATTCAGAAAAAAACAGAGAATGACAAACACACACACATAGAGACAAACTGTGGGAATGAGATCCTGTCTGGTTGAGGTTGTTCTCCTTCAGTCTCTCTCTCTTCCTGAAAGTCCCGCCCTCTCCTCTCCTCCCTGTTGTTTTTCCTGGCCAGCTGCACTGTTCCCAGTGTGTGTATCGCACTGTATAGGGAGTTTGAAAAGTTGCACTCCTATCCACTCCACCTTTCCCTTTGAGCTTACGCACACGCACATATGCTCATAATGAAAAGATCTGTCCGCGTGCTGCATACTGTCGGAATGTTATTACACACTATGAGTCCTCTAAAGTAAGTGGTAAACAAATTTGGATAATGACGGCGATGAAAGTTCACAGCAGCAGCAGTGAAATGTCAAAAGGCCGCGGTCTTGTCACAGCCCATCCTGTTTGTATCAGTTGTATTTTCCAGTCCAAGGACTCCAAACACCTGCAATATAAGTCTGAAATAAATATTAACAGGGTATTAAGGAACAAAAAATAATAACATCACTTTGTAAAATGTGCAAAAAAAGAACTTCTGTTAAATATTCGATAAGAAGAGTTTAAAAGAAATCGTTTCATTTTCTCTTCCCTCATCGAGTTTCCAAACTAACCGATATTCTTGTGTCCCTGCAATACAAAAATAAATGTTTTAAAGAATTTCCCCTCAGCTGTTGCTAATGACACATCATTGTATTGGATTTCATTGTATTTTTATATTTAATTGTTTCTATACATCTTATACCTGTTAGTTTTGGGATTTTTGGACATTTGAACACCATTTCAATGTTCCAAATGCTGAGTAATTCCATGCAAATATGAACTTGTATAAAAAAGTTCTCACCAAATGTTTTTAACATTTTAATAGCTCAAATGTCAATATTTGGTGGTTTAACTACCCATGCAAGGTCTCCGCTAATGTTGTAAAAATGTTTTAATGATTTTCCATAGTCAAGGCAAGTACTGCACGACATCTGTAAAGGAAAAAAAATGTTACGATCCCATAACTTTATGCCAACAATTTTCCCCATAAAATGTGAACAAGGTTTTATAAGAGCTATCCATTCTCAATTTGTTGTATTATTGCTTCTGGTTTGTGCATTTTAATGAAATTCATATTGTCTCTCAACAACATTTTGTCACATCCATAATTTGTCTTAATTAAGCCAGAAAACAAACGTTATAGAGTAATATTTCTCTGATGTCTATATTTCAACAGGGTTAAATATAAACAATATATTGGTAATAAATACATTCTGTGAAATGTATATTTCAAGTTTTGACTGAAAATGTCACATCTATAACGCTGGAAGCTTTTGACAATACAACTAAAGTTAGCTTCAAACTATATAAAACCCAACAAGAAACGCATTTTTCAAAAAAGTAATGATCTAATAGGAGTTATGCAATAAAATCATTGTTATTCAATCAGTGACATATGTTGCACCTGTTAATGATTTTCACTGATTATGGACAACACACTTTCAGCTGTTAGTCATCACTCTAGTACCACAGACCTAATGATGTATTATTTTTATTATTCACAGATATTTACAGGAAATTCATGGACAGTTTTGGAACTGTGCTCATTGGAAAAATATTTCAGCAGCCGGTTCAGACATGAATAGCTCACTTCATGAGCGCGTACATGTGACACTGGGGTCATTAGCACTTGCCGCTGTGACATCATCTTGCATAAGAGAAGAGCAGCTGAGGGGGTTACGGATCTATTCAACAGCGTAGAGGGCAGCGTGTTTGAAGGTCAATACACCAGGGGCTGAAATCACATTCTTACTGGAAAGCAGTGACTCACTCCCCCACCCCCATATTTAAGCTTACCCATTGTCGATCCAACAGATGTTATTGCACTCTTCCTTAATGGCTTACAGGTTTCATTCTCATTGTCGAATGGAATTTCCGTCAAAGTGAATGTTTAGCATATTTGCTTATTGTTTTGTTGTGTTGCAGTGCAGTTGAACAACAGATGATGGCTAGCATATTCTTATAGTGACTCGTAATTGTTTTAAAATTAGTGACTAATTTCGGTAGATGTTAATGATTTATAGCCAAAGAGGTATTTAAAGAAATATAGCAAAGGGAAACGTTTTACAAAAATTATATGCTATACTTTTAAATTATTAAGCAATAATTTGTAAACTTTTTTTTTTTAAATAGTTTAAAAATAAATATTTTTCTTTTTTGTAAATATTTTTAAAAATAACATTAAAATTATATTTTTTTAGTTCATGCATATTTTTGAGTCTTTCCATCAATACGTAGTTGATCAGGATTAGATTAGAATTCAACTGAAATATTAAAGTGAAATAACCTAAGTGACAGTTAACAGGTTAAGGGTAAATTACATCCTACACCCACTAAATATCATCCTGACACCAATTGGTTAAAGGCATTTGAAAGAGAAACAAAAAGATTTAGTTAGTTCTGAGTAAAAATCTAGAGTAGTTCGTTCACAGAAGCCACTTATGTAACATCTAATAAAACATTCACTGTGATTTAGATGTTAAGAATATAGCCTTAAATTGCTAAATAATTTATGTCAAAAACTTGATATTCTAAAAAGTCACAACATTGCTGTTGCACGTCTTGTGGAAAAATGGCAAAAGGAAACTTTCCTGTGAAATATCTGTTGACGTAGATCCAGTTATGTAACTACAGCCTAGAAAGAACAACACCATCAGTTAGTCCAGAGATTGGAGTTCCCAAAGGATTCTGATCTGTTGGTCGAGACATGTGGGTGTTGAAGATGTAGTGTTTACTCCCCATACAATAATGCAGCTCTTTCTATGGCACTCAAGCATAAAAGGGGCCACAGGGTTTAGGGCTTGAGCACCGTAGGTGGAATCCAACAAGAGTTTTAGCCTCAACATTATTACCGAACCCGAGTCGAACTGGAAGCCTTCAGCATCCAGGTGCCTCTTCTCGGTGTAGGCGAAGCTCATCGCTCACTTAAGGGCCTTGCAGGGGTGAATTATTCTTACAGAAGCTTTGTTAAGTGGAGCTGGGCTTGAAATAAATTCCACCTACTTACAAAATGAGACTTCCTCCCTGTGCATTGATGTAATTCAAGATTTATATAACACAAACTCCCACTTAAGAATAGTTATATCGACCACGGACACATAAAATACACGCTGAGTGGGGAAGGGAAGTGCTTACCATGGGAAACAAAAGTCTAAATTCTGTCATTATTTACTCATCCTTGTGTTGTTCCAAATGCATGCTGTTATTTTGTTACCTGAAAGTTGATTTATTTATACAGAAAAGTATAAATTTAAGAATATAAGTATTAAAGAGACTTACAGTAAATGTACTTAGAAGAAAAGACTTGATGAACTGAGAAATAAAATTAACTTTGACATGTGAGAGGCCATTGTTCTATTTATAACCAAACAGCCAAAACACTTGTTTCAGTATGACATCATAGTGTGACAGCAGCCTCCGCAGAAGATCAATGCCTACTTTTACATCATTGCCTTTTAGCCCCACGCCCACCAATTCACGCACATAGCTTCAACTCTAATCCCATACAGTATGTGAACAAACAGCTTTGCAAATTGCACTATTGCTGACAATAAACAATTATTGTTAGCTCATTGACTAATGGTATATGCAAATTAGCTAAATAATAAAAAAATTGAAAAAATATGAATAGAAAAATATGAGCAAAATGATACAAACAGAGAATTACTTAAGCAAAACGATAAAGATCCGTCAGAGGATTGCAAGTCTTTGCATTGCCTTATACGAAAGTGAAGTTTGTTTGTGATTGTGTAAGAAATTCATTGTTCTTTTAACTGGGTTTTAAAATAAGACACAGTTGGACGCAGACTTTTAGAGACTGGTAATAAAAAATGATGCAGTGGAGGTATCTAATTTTAAAATAATCTTACTTAGCTTTTTACCTAACATTTTATATGAAAATCTATATTTCAGAACAATCTTAACCCAAGGGTGTGCAGTCAGTTCTGCCAAACTTACATGAATGTTGGAAATAAACAACCCACTTTTGTTTTCTTGTATTTGTCAGCGTTGTTTGTATTGCGTCTAGGGACTTGATGGACATCGACCTGACCAATAAGATCACTCGGAGATTTCAATTTGTTGGATTCCCGGCTCTGATTGGTCAAGTCTGTCTGTGTGGGCGAAACCGCATTTTCCGGTTTTCCCTTCTTTAATGCTTTCAGTGTTGGACGAACTCGATGTTAGTTTGTGTTGTTTATCTGGATTACAACTAAAACAATGGAGGCTATCGATCTTTACAAAGTATCAGTCCGTGCTACGTTAGACATGAAATTGATTATTTATTTCGCACGCAACAGTATATCAAAGAAGACTAAAGCGATCTTCTTCATTGCAAAAGGCAACTTGATCCGGGGTGTGCGTGCGTTGAAGGCTTTTGTTGGACTTCATTGGATGTTTTTGTTATCAGTTTGCTTTTCATTTTGGTAAGTTTACAGCAAATCACAGTTTTCAGTTAACTTTTTTAAAATGGCTGTTTCAGATTGACATTAATGTTCATTATTTGCTTATATTAATGCTCACAGTGTATCTGTATCTTACCGTATTGCAATCGAGTAATGCACGTCTTGTCGATAACCTGAAAATTAAGTGTTCGCTTTGTAGCAGAGTAAAAATAAACTTTTTCACTTACTTATATTATTATATAATATTATATTATTATATTTATTTATATGTAGCTGTGCCCTGATCATTCAGGTGCCAGTTTTCAGTTTTAATCAGACAAGTTTGACTGTTCAGACATGTTTATCTTGTGCTCGTGTTGCTCACACATGTGTAAGAGATTGCACATAGTCAATCTGTGATTTTTCAGTCTGCTCGGATGAGTCAGTAGTTAGTGAAAGGCAGGACTTGCTGCATCTCTTTCCTCCTCATTGATCTGCACTATTTTCCCCAAACTGCCTTTCATCTTTCTAAAAATGCGTTTAACGGTTCTAGTTCTCCATGATGACCTGTTAAGAAAAAATGAGCAGTTTGCTTATTTTGGAAAGTGTCATTTTATAATGATTGATGAAGGAACGAAGAAAAGCGCGAGACTCGTTCTTCGGTAAAGATTTGCATCGTAACGTCATTGTTGTCATAGAAACATGCCATCAAATGTTGTTGTTTTGGGATGTTTAGAATGTTTGTGCTCTGGTTTCAACGACGTCAGAGTCATTAATAACAGCATACAAGGTTCCATTTATTACCATTAGTTAATCCATTAACTAATGTAAAGTAATGATGATCGATATATTTTACGACATTTATTAATCTAATGAAATGATTATTTTGGCACAATTATACAAAGTAATTCAAACTTTAAAATATACAGAGAAACATATTTGTCAATCGTGTTTACGCTTTGACTGGTACTCGTATTTATTTCCATCTATATATCGATATCATCGTTCATTCATGTTAGTTTGTTGTGCGCAACCTTTAATTATAAAAACGTATGTAATAAACATTACCGTTGTCAGTTCATGTTTACAAATACCTTTCTGTAAAGTTTCTTTTCTATTCTCAATAGACAATTCTTCACATACTTTCTTTTCTTTACAGAGTAAAATAGGTCTGTCATATAGGATGTTGTAAATATTGAACTCACGCGAAGGAGATCAGTGGTTCAACCTGCTTCACCACAGGACATTACCTTAATCCAATAACAGTGTTCAAAGTTAAGATTGTGCCCGTATACTCTACAACTTTCCTTACTGATGTTTCTGTCCGCAGAACCGACATTACCACAGACAACCCACATTATTCAGGCAAATTTTGCCCCAGCACACAAGCAGTCACAGTCATCGACAACCAGTGGAGGAAAACTATGGAGGGTTTACACTACCGTGATAATAAGCTCGTGTCGGGTCTCTAGAAGCTCGTTGCAGCTGCTTGTCCCTACTGTCGACTATTATCCCTGATGTACGTATTCAATCTTTATAAAAGTCTTATATATTACTGCACTTGCATAAAAATTCCATATGATTCTGTCTTGCAATCCCGATGCCAAATTGACGTTTGAATCTTCGTCATGTTTCAGAGGTCTTACATCTTCACCTTCCCGCTAAGTTCCCCGCCTCTTCCTGCATCCGTTTGAACTCATGTCCCGTGTTTGTTACCTATGTGTGGACCATCACAGGTTGGTGACCCACAGACAGATAAGGTACATGCTGTGCTAAAAAAGCATGGTTACTACACTTCTATAATAAAACAGTGGTTCATTTTTGTAAGAGTAAAACAGAAACAGAAAGAAGATATTTTGAGAAATGTTTCAAGTTGTCCATACAACGGAAGTCAATTGGGACAGTGTTGCCTGGTTTGATTACAACATCTTCAAAATATCTTCTTTCGTGTTCTGCAGAATAAACTTGAAATCATACAGGTTTGTAATGACATAAAGATGAATTCGCGGTGATTTTCATTTCCGCATATAATACGAATGGTGATTTATTTAATTTTAAAAATGAAAAATGATTCTCTCCTATAATAAATTAATAGGATTATTCATTAAAAAAAAACAAATCTGGCGTCAATGCGAAGACAGCTGCTTCCTATTATATAACACATGAGTTAAAACCAAACTCTAAACGGTGATGCGTTATAAATCACAGTGTATGAGACGCATTTAAAGCTGTTGTAAAATAGCTAACGGACGCATGTGTGACATAGATCAGTAAAAGCTATATTAATGTGCCAAATTGCTTTGGAAAACATAAAATGACATCGCAGCTGAACTCGTGTTTAAGTGGTACATGCCGTCGCACTGGAACACACACCCATATAATAAGAAAAATAATCGATTGTGAATAAACTGCATGGATGATGTCAGACTTTATATAGCCTTTACAGATCTTAGTCTAATTCATTCATAATAGACTGCTGACTTGTCTGCGTCCACTCAACAGAAACGAATACGGGAAATAGCGCCAAAATATTGCAGCTGCTCACGGAATGGACGGAGACCTTTCCATACGACTTCAGGGACGAGCGTATGATGCGCAGCCTGAAAGAGATGACCCATCGTCTAGCTTTTGGAGATGAGGTCAGCAGCATTTGTTCAAGTCAGATGCACCTGATGATGTCATCGCTGATGATGCAATACAAACAACATGAGTGTTGTTCATCACGTGTCTTTGTTTTGACAGTAGGATTTTGCTTATAGGCATTGCAGACAAGTAAATAAGCATGACTACGTTGCTAAAACTGCTTTAGTATGAATAATTTTATGAGCAATAATTTCAACACAACAAGCATTTGGGTTAGTGCGTCATTACAGATTTGCACATACCGCCCTGTTGGCTCCAAGCCCTTGGTGATGCTTTTTCTTTTAAACGAGCTCTAATATCAACAGGATAGCTCACAGTCACTATTTAGTTAGCAAATGTTTTGATTGGCTCATGAACGGCAGTGCTGATACTGGAAATGCATCCGTTGTTTTTATCTAGCTGTCACGGAGGGCCATGCAGAGACTCATTCAGCGGCTCTTGCGCAAACTGACCACACTCGGACAGTACGAAGAGTCGCTGGCAACGATCAGCGCCGCCGCTGCGATGGACAGACCCGTCGCCTTGAAGTCCAAACAGCAGTTGGTACGCAGAGAAGAGTGCGTTTTGAATCTCTGTGACGACCCTTTCGTCTTCGCCCAGCAACTTACGCACATCGAGATGGTGAGACCAGAAGAAAGTTCATCCAAAAAATAAATCTCACACATGCCCACATAGTTCCGGATGTCAGTATTTGGTGGTTTAAATACGCATGTTAAGTCTCTCTTAAGTTTAAAGCATGATTTCATAGTCAGGTAAAGTGCTGTTTTCAGATTTGTCACATTCATAACAGTCCATATTCCTCATAAATGAGCACATGAAAATTAAAATGACTATTTTATGTTCTTTGAAGAGTGTCTTTTCTCCATTTGTTGGCTATTATTGCTTCTGGTTTGTGCATTTTAATTATTATTTAATTTATTATTATATTTCCATTTTTTTTAATTGATAACTCATGCATAGACTGATATTTTTCTGATGTCTGGACTCTATCAAAAGGGGTTTAGTAAATGTTCAATAAATTAATTTTGTGAAAATTATAACTGGAAAAAGTCTGTAGCATCCATAACGCTGAAATTGACCAGTTCATGCTTGAATATGGAACCAGTACTAATACTTTATGATAATTTCTTTTTAGAATCAGTTTTATTACCATGTGAATTTTTTTCTTTTTTCTTTTTTTTAAGTAAGTTTTATAAAGTGAATTTATGCATTGTTTTCTAGGAGCGACTCAGTTATATTGGACCTGAAGAATTTGTGCGATCGTTTGTTCAGAAGAGACCATCAGACAACCATAAGGTAAGCATACATTTCATTCAACACTGATTCGTAAAATATTTTGTAATCGTATCAGATCCCACGGCAGAGATTTATGACCCAGCAACTATACGGTGAGTTTCAAAGGATTAACAGGAACGTTTTTGTGTTTTTAGAGCTTCTTCAGCAAAGAAAATCTGGCAACCTGAGGCTTTACGTTGAATGGTTCAACAGACTAAATTATCTTGTTGCCACAGAAATTTGCATGGTAAGAAAATAATTGCAACTATTTTACAAGCAACACCTTTTAACACAACATGAAGAAATGATTTAATGTTATGCATGTAATTTGTTATATTTGGTAACTATAATGAACATCAAGTGCATGTCCTGTTTGGTTTGCTGTTATTGACACTATACTGCCCTCTGTTGGTGTTCAGCCCGTAAAGAAGAAACACAGAGCCAGAGTTTTGGAGTTCTTCATAGATGTGGGCACAGGAATGCTTCAACATTGTCATTGCAACTTTAACTCCCCTTGATGGCCATTATTAGTGAGTACATGTTAAACAGTTATTATATATTGATTTTAAAAATGAACTTTGTCACATTCAACATTCCTTTAACTGCACACAAACACTCCACCCTCCTAAGACATGAAACCAGACCTGAAATGATTGATGGATTGTTTTCAGGAGCTACATTTTATGTGTTGACAAAAAGCCAAAATAATTACATTTTGCACTGTAGTATATCAAATTTATTCTATTGTTTTATTTTGAACTGTAGCAGCTGGGATGAACATGAACCCTGTATCCAGGCTAAAGAAGACCTGGAACAAAGTCAACACGGACAAATTTGACATACTTGTGGTAAGGAAGCCATTCTGTTCTGTTTAAATATACATTTGCAAATTAACAAGCGATTATATAGCACAGTTTGTAATTAACAAATGAAAATGTTATGCACATTTAAACAACAACGTTTTGGTGTCCTGAAAACTGAAAACAAAATGCAAGTTTTTGAAAATGATACCATTGTCGTCTTAGCGTAAACTACATAATGGAAAACGTTTTGGTAGTTTTCACGGATCTGTGTCAATAGCAATAGTTTTGACAATGCTGCCGGCTGTATGCGAAACTATTTCAATAAAATTTCAGTTTTGGTACATTGTTGTTGTGTAAGCATTTTATTTTATTGTTTGTTTTGGTACCTCAGCATCAGATGGACCCATCCAGCAACTTCTACAGCTACCGAACTGCACTCCGCGGAGCGACGCAGAGATCAAGTACGGCGCACACAAGCCAGGAAATGGTAATTAAACCATTACTTTAAATATAATGTCAAATTTAATACGAAATGTAAACATAAGTTCACCCTTTTCTGTCTTTCCATTAGATTGTAATCCCATTCTTCAGCTTGTTCATCAAAGACATCTACTTCCTGAATGAAGGATGTGTCAATAGAAAACCTAATGGCCACATTAATTTTGAGGTACATTTTTGTGTTGTTGTCACAAAAGAATGTTATTTTTCTGTAGTGTAGTAGTTTTGCAAATTCATGAGTCACCTTTAACACAATAAGTTTATTAGTAATTTTGTATAATACTGTTGATTAGTGACTTAATCCATGTTTTCTTCTCTTCTATATTAGAAATTTTGGGAGGTGGCCAAGCAGGTGAGCGAGTTCCTGTCGTGGAGGCAGGTGATATGCCCCTTCGAGAGAGACAGGAAGTTGCTGCAGTATCTCATCAGCGTGCCGGTATTCAGCGAAGATGGTGAGCGTTACCGCCTGTTCTCATTGCTCTGTAGTGAACTGTATACTAAACAACCTATTTAGAGAAAGTAATTCTGAATCTGCTTGTCTAAAATGTTTTAGAGCTCCAGCTCGCTTCATATGAAAGTGAAGGTCCAGAAAATAACTTGGAGAGGGACACTCGACGTTCACTCAGGTCTGAACTCTTTCCCAAAAGATTTTTTTGAAGATTTTGAGATTGTGTTGACCTGCCCTTGCTAAATGTATTTTCTCTTTGTTGTAGGTCGTCTCTAAGCAGAATGTAAACAACAACTGTTGAGATCGTGTCCTGGCAAAAGGACTGTCGGCACTAAAGACTCTGAAAGACATTTGTGTCATGGCATTATTTAGTTTCGTTGTTGATTTGAGGCTGGATTCTCATTGTGACACTTAACACTACGCTAAAAGAAATGTATTCATCTCATGTACCTCAAGTACCTTAATGAAATGCGACAAGTCGTCTGGGTGAATTAAGAGCATGTCGCTGGCTGACCTGTTCTCTTACATGTTTTTGCAATTATTCTTTGCTCTTGGTAAATGGTATTAATAGTTTTTGTGTACTGAACATATTTGTTACAATATTAAGATATATTTTTGTGTATTATAGTTTTGTTGTATCAGTGTACATGTTTACCTATAAAGAAATCTCTGAATTACTGTATGTTGACTTTGAGTTTTTAATATTTTAGGTCTTCTTAAAAAATGGACTATGGCTCAGATATGTACAAAAAGAAAATTCTCAGCAGTGAAATTTATTTTATTAATTTTTTTTTAAATTTAATGTAGTTTTGTAGCACCACCTAGTGTCTGAACTAGTATTGCTTGTATAACCACATGGCTTCTCAGATGGCCTTTATTGAAAAAAATTTAACAATTTCAATTAAACAACAGTAGAATCTGTGAATGGGTTAAGAAGAACTTAAACTTTCGTGTAATGTTTTGTGTGTATGTTAAGATGGTTTTCTGTTTAAATCACAGAGTTTCTAATTGTTTTAATAATTATACGCTCTTGCTACAAAATGTTCTTCACAGTTAAAAACCACTTCAAGTTTCCCAAATAACCTGTAACTTAAAGGTTCTTACAAGAACCATTCTTTCTTATTTTTATCTACAAAGAACCTTCTGTAAAACAAACAGTTTATAAAGATTTTAAAGGTTTTTATTGAGACATAGCCTCTATAATGCTTCCGTGGCATTGTAAAGCTCTTTTTATTTAAGAGTACAATGAGATTTGTACAAAGGTAATGAATAAAAAGGTATTAATGGATCTCTGTCGGTATTAGGTTCTATTGGTGGAATATACCTGGTGGATGGAAACCAGTTTAACACCGTCTTGTAATCTTGTAACTGGATTACGACTCAAAACATAAAATAATGTCAATGTTGTTTTGAGTAAAAACAAATCAGATTTGTATTTTTTTTAGCAGAATTGTGGCGCACCAAAAAGTTATTTGTTATAAAAAAAAAATTCATTTTTAAAAACCATTTGATTGAAAATCAATCGTTCTTTATGTAAGCTAATTATAAGTTATCATGTTTCACACTTGATCATTTGAAATGTCGTTATTTTGCCATCGACATTAAATTACTTTGGTGTTTTATGTATCTGTTTAGGAACCAGATTTTGAAAAACACTTGCATGAAAGGTCATATGGGATGGAACTCTAAACGTCGTAATGTGCGTTTTGTGTCACAGCGCTCTCTTTTGTGGTGAGAATTATGTGTTGCAGCAGGACTGAGGTCGTAAGAAAAAAGTGCTCCACTTTTGCATTGGCACTGGGTAAACCAAGAGTCTTTCTGCTGTCTTAAATATTTACAAATATATATTCTACAAATATTAAATATTTGAGTGACTTTAACGATTCATTTGAATGTCTCGCATATTACTAAAACATTATTAACTTCAAAACAGTAAGAATCAAGAAGTTAATCAAGTTGCATTCATGTTTAGTTTTGTTGATATTGTAAACTTTATGATTGTATTAGGCTACATGGATGACAGTGCTTCATTAAAGGGGTCATATGATGGTTCGATGTTTACAAAACTCATCGTTCTGAAAAGCGCGGTGTGCTCTGATTGGCCAGCAATCCAGCGCACTGTGATTGACCCGAATTCTGCAAGCGTGTGTTGGAAATGTAACGCCTCTTACCATATTTGGATTTGGAATTATACACGGAAACACGTTAAACTATGCTAGCACAGTTAATTGGTCTTGGATAAAACAAATGAAACGTCACTGTCAGAAATATGGCGTTTCCTGTCTGCTGCTCGTGTTTTGAAGACTCGCGCTGTAGCCATAGCGCCATAGCGCTGTAAAGAAACTCCGCCCCCATACGTCACCCAAAATCAAAATATTTTATTTTGTTTATTATTTATGTAAGTGACAAATGGTATAAAAACGTATTGTTATTTATAACAATGACATTAATAATAATAAAAATAATTATAATAATAATCATTTACTATGAGAAGAGAGGGCACTTGTAGATAAAAGGGCAGGGCTTGAGCCTCGTGCACGCCACTGTTCAGCAAGAACTGTAAAGGTTTGAACTGTGTTGCAAAGCTTGCAAAGCTGAGCTCTGGAGTTAAGTTACTCGAAGAAGGTTCATGGTTAAATACTGGGAAGGATGCCTGAGTTGATGTGAGGTTGTTGGAAAGTCTACCTGACATGACCAGTGAGATGTGAAGAGGTTGTGTGTTAATATACCATTAGAAGGGACAGTATACACAGGCTAGTCACCATTGTACTAGGTTTTTAAGTCTGTCTGAATATGCCGTGGTTTCCATAGCATTGTGCTGGACCATTTCTGCCCTCATTGAAAGAGCTGGAATGTTTATTCACTTCATTAACACAAAACCTTTTCACTGATACCTTTTCATCTCCATGGCTGTGAAAAGATGAAGATTACCAGTCTTACCAGTCTCTCTGATCCGTTTCTGATTCAAGAGCATGTCTTTTTTCTGAACTCATATCAGCTTGTCTGTTTTTCCTGCGATTCTCAGGTCTGTGGAAAGTTTGATTTTCAGGTCATGAACGTCTAGGTTAATCAGTTGCTTTCTCAGACTCAGCTTGTTTTCTGTGCAGAGAAATCTCTAATGGGCCAAATAAAAAACTCTGTTTGCATTCAGTCAACAAAACCTGAACCTCAAAAGCCATTTTTTTCTTAATTTTTGTAATTAACATATATTTAATAAAACAGAGCACAAAACAGAGAAATGTACAAAACTTTATTTAATTGATTTAAATACTACTTTATTACTACTACAACTACTAAAATTTGCTGTTGTAGACAAAACGTCTGTAAGAAGGAATGTGTATGAATGTACTCTTAGTTTTCAGAGAGAATGCCATTTATAGCTGATAATTTCAGCTCTTGTAATTTCATTAGCTTTGATTAATAATAACGGTAATAAGAATATAATGGTAAGGACAAATAATGGTAAGGAATAATAAATACGTTTATTCAAAACCTGTTGTGTATTTGTGCTCAGAATACATGCCAGTCAGGTTTGGCCAGATCTCTCTGTTACAAGGCCCAAAGCTCTGTGTTTTCTGGAATATCTTTTAAGGCTTTGAAAAATAGGTAGACTAAGTATTCTTCATAAATTCCTAACCGGGCGCAGATGGTCCACCTGAACAATGCAACAGATCACATTTAAAATTAATATCCCAACATTATATTTTTGTATTAGCTGTTGTATACTTTTAGGCAAAGATCAAGCATACCACGATTTTAGTTGAAAGTTAGTGTTCTCTCTGAACAGCAGTATTTATTTTTTGATAAATTTTATCCCAACCATTACGATCAATGGCAATTTGTGTCCCTTCTATTCCGGATTGCAGTTGCAAAACACGTCATGTCAGGGTTTTTTTCTCCTAAAAGAGTTTTTGAATCCCCTGACCACTGACTGCTATCTGTATACATGTAAAGCTGCTTTTTGTAAAGCGCTAACAAATAAAATTGAATGAATCGACCAGGGCGGATTGCCCAGTAATTTTATACTCTTTATTAATTACAATTAGCCTAAAAGAATGTCTTTATATGTCTATTATGGTTTTTGTCGCTCACCAAAAGTATTTCTGATGTTTATTCTGTGTTTAAATGGGAGCGCAATCTCTTCTGCTAATGAGCGCCGCTGCTCATTCTATGTATGCGCGTGCAGTCCACAGTCATGTGCAATGTAAACCGTACCCGCTTCCATTAAAAAAAAACTTTGACGGAATGAAATGAATCTCAAGAGGAAGAGATGATTGTTTTGGCAAGTGGAGACGTACATTTCCAAGCGACTGTTGCAGGACTGGATGGATTGATTTGTTGTTAGATGTGCGCGCGGTGTCATGCGGGAATAAAATAACGGTGCGCTCCGTCCACGCGCGTCATTCGGATTTCTTAAATGAATTTGATGTGTTCCTATAACAAAGACTTGAATAAATGACAGGAATGAGAGGAGACAGCAGTCATGCTATTAAAGCGCGATGGACGACAGCGGCTTTGCCTTCTCCAACTCTTCTGCATCTCTTTATCTGACTTTATTTGGTAAAGGAGAGGACTGCCATGGAGCCTTTGATTTATACTTTGTTTTGGATCGGTGAGTTTGACCATATGTGTATTGTTTTAACGGGTGGATATTTATAAATAAATCAGTGCACCTCTTTATACTCTGTATCTCTATACTTTTATATATTTATAAATATTAAAATAATGATAATAATAATTATACCCATCTTATAATACTCAACAGCCCTTATATGGCACTGTTTATCTCTTTCACCTTCATTTAGCTCAGGCAGTGTGTCTGACAACTGGTTGGAGATATATGGATTTGTTGAACAATTGACTAATCAGCCTGTGAAGGTAAGAAACTCACAATCTTGCTCTTTGCAGAATGAACCAACACATATTAGTAAGTAATGGTTATGGAGTTCACACAATCAAATCCCTGCCCTCATACAAGCCACTTGTTCAAATTCCAACTCTGAACATGTGTGGAACTAAATATAAACTTAATTTTACATTACCATGTTTAACTTCCGTCTGTGTGTGATGTGTTTGGATTAGTGTGTGGTTTGGTGACCTAGTTCATGCAGATTTGGGCATGATGGCAGAATCCTTAACTCCTCAAATTGTGTCTCAAGCAGTAGTAATTTACACTCAAAATACTGCACTAATAAAAAGTTACAATGTATTGCAAACATATCATTTTTCATCCCACAGGGGAAAAAAAATGTGATTGTTGTTGTGCTTTTGTAATTCATGATTGATTGCTTCTATTTAATGAGTTCTCAAGATGAGAGTATCTTTCATAGTCTTTCTTCAAATGTAGAAGTGATCCTGCCTCTCACTGGAGACAGGTGGGATTTCATTCTGTCTACTGCTAAATACTCATGCAACATTGGTAATAGGTGTTTTACTTAAAGCAGTTAACAGTGACTCTGGCCTTTTAGGGCAACTATAGATAATGGTCTTCAAAAGTTGAGCAAGATCAGACCTGCTTGTGAGACCTACATGCACCTAAGGATAAAGAAGGTCATTTTAATGCAACAATTTTTGTAATGAGAATGGATTTTACACATATCCTTCTGACCATACAGTGTATTCATATATCAGAAGGAATATAATAAAAACTCTGTTTTAGGCATTGGAACAGATGACGTCCCAGAGCACAAGATCATCCAGCATCATTATTGCACTGACCGATGGGAAGCTGGAGATGTATCCTCATGAACTCGCTGTCAAAGAGGTAAATCCAGCAAGCAAAACTATTATGATAACAAAAATCAATAGTTCATTGCTAATGTAAAATCTTGACATGTTTACAGATATTATAAATATTCATAATAAATTATTATGAAGTGTTCAGTATTTAACAAATCAATTTCATGTGCTTACCTCAGGCTGATCAGGCCAGACAGTATGGTAACGGGTGTATTGTGTTGGCGGAAGGACTTTGATGCAAACCAGGTAAGACTTTTCTACAGCAAGATGGAATCGTGGTTTTACACCTATATTTGTAAAACTGATACTTTCTATGATGAAGTTTTTCGGGGTATTGCTAAAGCAAGCAAGTCTCATACATTAGGAATTTAAGCAAACAAGATGTGTGATACTACTGTACTATAAGGGGATTGATGATTTTATGGACGAAAATGAATTAAACATCATATACACTTACATTAAAGAAGGGACCAAACCATATCCATAGATCAGAATAGCAGAGTGCTGGGGTAAGCTTTTGTCCAGTAGACAACCATTTAACAACCACCCAGCAACCTTCCCCTGCAACACACATGTCAACACCCTAGCAACCACATACATAGCAACAGACTTTTCTGGCAAACAGTTTTTTCTGGCAATAAAGTTTCTAACATTTTCTCCTGGTTGGATGAATTTCCGTACATCTGTTGATTTGTAGTTTATTATGGCTGCCATGGGAATATTGTTTTCATGATGATGTTTCTGTGCATTAGTAACAGTGAAACAGAGGCTTTCTTTTTATACTGACACTGGTGGGATGTGCTTGTCTGAGCTGGATAGCAGTAATTTGATTTTGCAGAGCGCACATCCTGCTCATTTTACATTAGCATGAGATCAATTCTGGCCTGGGAAATGATAGTGAGGTTGTTTAAAAAATTAATGACTATAACCCGTGATGGAAAAGTGTTTTGAAACATGATAGCTGATCCAAACTGATCATTAGCTGTTGTAATCTGGTGGACCATCACACCACCAACATGTAAAATGATTTTATAGTTTTACTATAGGAAACTTGTAGTAACACGTAGTAAATACTGCTGTGTTTTTGAATATTACTATAGTAGATAGATAAAGTATACTACTGGCTAACATTTACTACAGTTGATAAATTTCTACTATAGTTAATACTATAGTGTAATATGTTGATTCTGTATTATGTAACCTGTCTTGCATGACCAGCTTAGATATATCGTGAGACAGCAAAGATCAAGTGTTTCCAGTTGTGGATGGATTCCATCGCACTCAAAACCATCGGGCAAACTCGGTGAGGCTAGGCGCAGAAGTAAAACAAAACCGTCATTTATAGAATGCAAAATGACCCCATTTATAACTGGCTCTATTTATATTTTACAGATTTTAAAGAAATCATGTATAGAGATTTTTAACCTTGAGTCTCCAGTGCAAGGTGGTGTGGTGTGTGAACGTAAAACACTTCGGCTCTGTCTGTCCATTTTTTACATGAATGTCATTTTATGGAAACCATGATCATGAGTAATTTGTATTAATAAATTTTAGAGTCTCTTCAACATTGTTCTCCTGAGAGGACGGGCTTCACACAGGGCAGAAGTTCTGAGGGTGGTCTGCACCAATATCTGTCAATCAACAGGAGCCCGATATAGTAAGACATCCAATGGATCCCATAGAAGCATGAGACTATAGAAACACAACAACACACCTTCCGTCAACACAGATGGAGTATCAAACAAATCATATAACTGAAATTGACAATAATGTGGTAAAACCAAAATGTTAAATGGTTTCCAAAATGCACATGGATTTAGTATGAAGACAGGGAATCAGGTCCTAGAAGGCTCTTTATTGTTTTAGGTTGTGGATGTGTGATGTTAAAAAGTCACTTTTACTCCATTTAACTCATCGTTTAACATGAAGTTAATCGCTACATGTAATGCTAGTTGATTTTTTCAAAAATCTCCAATAAATGTTTAATAAAAGTAAGTCATAAAGATTTGAAAAACTTTAAAAGAGGCTTTTGTGTTTTTGTCTTTATTTGACATTTAATAACATCTCCCTCGGCTTTGGTCTCCCTCCCTTCTAGATGAGTAGCCGAAAGTACAGTGAGGGATACCATGTGCTGTGTCCAGCTCCAGCATTGACCGATGTTGTACAGTAAGTGGCATTTCTGCAGCCTGTTTTTCGAGCGAACAGTGGCTCTCTCCATTCAGCTATTATAAGCCGGGCATGCAGAAAGAATGAAAGTCCACCATCTTTTCCCTTGGCTTTCATTTGGTTTCTGTTTATAGCTCAGCTATTAGTCAACTGATAAGGGTGAGTGCGAGCAGTGCACGGCAGTACAGCAGAAACAAAGAAGATTTTGTTTCTCACAGTGCAACTGCCTTTTACAGACAGACATACAAAAACAACCCACGGTAACGCTTTCATTATACTTTGTTTGCCAAGCCTTTGAACCACTAGATGAAAGAGACAAATTTGAGGTTATTTATGTTGTTGTTTAAAGGGAATATTCTTTCTCTCAACAGCTCAATCGATGTGCCTATTAGTCTGAATAATGGGCCGGCCCTTTATTTCAAGTCCAATCACAATATATACACCACATGTGTAAGTACACACAATTGCTTTTTAACCAAATAACTTTAATAGTGCAGAAAAATTGCTTAAAAGAATCTGAATCCGAAATAAAATACATAAAAATACATTACAAGAAATTAATTTCTATCGAGTAAAAATAAGGCAAGTAGTTATATTGTTCTGTATAAAACTGAAAAAAAGAACCTAATCTGATGTATTGACTTAAATATCTGTAAATATTTTTGTGTTGTATATCAAGTTTTTCTGTACACCTTTCTCCACTGAATATAAATATAACAAATAAATAATAATCAATTATACTCTTTCTACCATTTACATAGCTCCAATGGGCTAGTGGTGCTCATTGTCATTCTGGTACTTCTGGTGCTTTGGTGGGTCTAATTATTCTTCAGTGGTTTTGGCCTCCTCTGTTGTAATTGGTGAGTAAGATAAACACTCTTTTTCCACACTTTTGTGTGGCTGGAAAAGTAGTGCATTATATTCAAGACATATCTATATTCGTGAGAAGCTGTTTTTACACTTCCTATTACAGGTGATCAGGGATCCAGCCATCCTTGGCCTCCACCACTACCGCACCAACACCTGCAGGTATTCTTAATAATTTAATACATATGGATAAAACATTCTTGAAAACACTGGCTAGTGTTTGTTTTAGCAAGGAACCTGAGGTGGATCCTCTGCCAAAGAAGAAATGGCCCACAGCAGATGCATCTTGATTACGTGCCAGAGGTCCCGGTGGTATTACACGGATGGAGGTAAATCTCAGAATATTTAATTGTATTGAATGTGTTAATAATTAGACTAAACAAAATTAAATAATTTTCATTAAAAACCCCACTGTCAATAAAATGTATTGTTTCTGGATGACACCAAAGATGTTTGTTGACTAGTCTGTCATTTAGATACCTGATGTAAAAAGGTTATATGGTATAAGCAAGCAAGCGTGTATGATCTCCATAGGTTCGCAGGGTGAAAAGGGCCTCTACAGAAGAAGGTGCGCTGCTGGAAAGAGCCAAAAATGCTGTTGTCAAAATGCCAGAGGAGGAGTTTGAAGAGCCCGTATTAAGGCCTCCACCCAGACCACCTCCAATATATCAAACCCAGTTCCAGACAAGTGGTACACCCCTATAAAAGTATGTTTTTCAACACATATACATATATCTTCTTATAGCACCATCATTTTCAAATGTTGTGCTTTTATTGTGCAAATTTAGTCGGGTTTGATGTTTTGCATTAGCATTGCATGAGACAAATATCACAGAGTTGTGATAATGAGACCTTACAGCTAATGACAAGGTATGGTTAACATAACGTGAACTTAATATAAATACTCATGAACTTTTGGATGCACACTTGCAGAAGAAAAATTCTACTGATATTGTTTTTAGAAAGAAACAAATAAATTTATTTTAAACATTACAAGCCGCTGTCAAGTTTCAAAGCTTTGTGATGGTTTATTTCTAATATTCAGAGTTGTAAATAGGACCTATTTTAAATGCTGAACCTGTTCTACAGACTATACCACATACTCAGTTCTGGTTTATAACCCTTGGCCTGACTGTCACACACATTGCCATCATCACTAACATCTTGTTTTGTTTTGGTTTGTTTTAGGGCGGTGCATCAAATTCACTCGCTACTCAACATAATTAAATGACCAGTTTAATGATCACACTTCAGTAAGTCAGCGATTGCAGGTTTAACTCCAACTTTTACATATGTACAGTAGAATGCTTAGTAACAACAGGCAGCATTGGTTATTTTTAGGTAAATTCAGTCAAGATGGATGAGAGTTCATCAAAGCTTATGACCTGCATGTGGATACAGCGTGCAGAATTGGTTGTTTTGTGTCAGCATGAGATTTTTTCAAAATAAGGTTTTTACTTGTGGTTTAATTGATACATGAATGTGTATTGCTAATTATTTTGAAATACCTAAAAACAGATCATCAAATGTTTGTTAAGGTTGAAACAAATCATTACTCAGCCTCTTAAGTGAGCATATAATAACAGCTTACTGTATAGGATATATCAGACCATATGTCACACAATTTCTGTTTAGTAGTGATTTTTATTTTTCAGTTAATTGGTAGATTTCTATTTAATTATTATTTCTTTATTTATATTTATAATAAATGTTTAATCAATAGGTTACCTGCATGCAACCAGTTGTTAATGCCATTAAAGTGCTAAAATGCATTAAAAATAAATGAAAATACAGATCACTTCAGGATTTATAATTATTACACTTTTAATATATACATTGGAGCACACTAATGGTGAGTAAACTTTCAAAGGATTGAAACTCTTCAATTAAAAAAAAAAGCACGATATTTATTTAAAAACATACTTTTAGACTTTTTTTGTATATTAATTCTACTAGTGCAATATCTTTCCTATACTGTAATGACCAGCGTATATACTTTGTAAGATATATATATATATATATATATATAAAATTTAAAATGTATACTTCATATATTTTAAATAAATCCACGCATACAGGGACCACTTGCGCCTTCCTCGTGTTTTGTCACTGTGGATTTTACTGTCATCATTCAGCTGCAAGTTAGCCTTTAGCTCGACGGTATAACCGCTCGAGACACCAACATAATGACTGTATTTGGTTGTTAAGCAGACATGTGTGAATGTGTAATTCTGAATGGGACAGACGGCCGATCTTTAAAGTTCAGGTGAGAGGTTTTACTGTATTTACAGTCCATTGATAATGGATTTAATGGCTAATCTTTAATCCTTTGCTCTAATCTAAATCGAAGATGTGACTGAAGCAGCTCACGAGCTTCCAGACAAAAACAAATACAGTACCAGTGTGAAAAGTTTAGATACGATTGACAAAAATGTTTTCATGAGCTCAAAAATCTTTTAACTGAAAAGTGTATATATTTTTTTAAATGTTTGAAATTACTTTTGTAGATAAAATATAATTGTGCCAACATATTCAATTTTTATTTAAAAACTAAAAAAATATTTTTCAAATTAATTAATTAAAAATTCAGTGTTGGGTGATAAAATGTCAAGAGTATGATTTTACAAATTCAATTCTTCACATTTAAAGATGATCAAATATAACGTGGTGTTGATTATTTTTGATGCTTTTAGTCACAAAAAATAATTCCCCATTTACAATCACGTCATAGTTTTGATGAGCTTATTACTATTCTAAAATGTCTATAATAATCGCAACAGTGAGCAGTCATAATCATAACACCAGTGCATTTCTTTGCATCTTCTTCTTCTGTAGCCAGTTACACTCAAGATGCCCTCAGAGTATTCCCTCAAAGCACTCATTACATCGAAGCCAAGGGCTAGCATTGTAGTACTGGCCTGTGCTTGTGCCAAGAGGGATCAGACTGTACACATATGAGCAGATCCCAGTGTTTCTAAAAGGAGAAACCCACATCACAGATGGTACAGAGCACACCTGCCATCAAAGCTGTGCCTTTAAAAGGTGGTTTTCATTCTTAGATGTATTAGATGTGTGGATCTGTATCCAGCAATCTCTAAGTTAACTTGTTTTCTTTATTGTGTCCTGCAGCATATTTATTTTGTCGAATGAGACAGTGAACATCTGGAGTCATCTCGTTCTGGTTCCTCTCTTGTTCTCTCTGCTGGGGTGAAGGGACATGGCAACGGTTCTTCCGTCCTGTAGGGCATCGCGAGACTACTTTGATTTATTCAATATCACTCTTAGGTTTCAGGTAATATACACAAAATGTAGATTTTGAAACCAGTTTTGGTTCTTGGAAGTCCACCACAGTCGCTGTTTTTAGTTTTTGCTTCTTTATGTGCTTTAGTAGATGCTTCTCAGTGTTTTTAAAAGTTTCTCAAGTTGATACTTCAAGAAGCTGGATGAGAAAAATGAAAGGGTGACTAATTTTAAAACATGATCAAATATAACATAGTGCACATTGATTATTTTACGGCTGCATTGATCCTCATCGCTATCACTACAACATTTCTTTGTTCATTTACCAAAGCATTATGCATATGCATTACAATGTTATACTTTTTCTGTAATTAGTGTGCATGTTGCCTCAGTGGCTACCACTTGTTCTGCTGCCACCACCAGAGAAAACATGTCACGCTGGTTTGCACTGCTGGATTATGCTGGAATATCTGTGGGGATTTTGGGATGTTATGTGCCTGAGTCTCTATGCCTTCTACTGCAAACAGTGTATGATTTCTCTCCTAACTCAAGTTATTGTACACTTAAATGAATAGTATTGTTATTATAAATATCCCAAAGAAAGAATCTACAACTTTCTTTGGGCCTTTAAGTTTGGGCTTAAGTGGAGTTTCTATATAGCTATTAGGCCTAAGAATTTCCAAATATAAGGCAATGTTGCCATTTTTGGTTGGAACAGTTCCTTTGAATAGAGAATCATAATCAAAATTTCCTGATGTTGTTTGTGGTTTTAATGACACGTGACATCATTTGTTTTAGTTTTGAGGCAAGTGTACCTGCTGGACGGTGCTGGCTTTGATCCTGGCTGTGTTTGTAGCTCAAGTTCATCCACACTACCATTCACAAAAAGTGGAGAAGAAACTGCTTCGGCCATGTTCTGCCTGTACGGTTACGGGTATTATTCAGCCCTGCCATTGGGTCTGTCCTTAATGGAGGGTTTAACTCCGAGATAGTAGGTGAGGTTTTAAATTTATATTACATATTAGAGATAAACATAGAACTACCTGGTGAAGGTCAAATAGAGATGTCTTATTTTTTTCTATGAACACAAACAAAACCACTCTTTCTCATCTGTCATGTTAACTTCTTTGTCTTTGCAGGTGTTTTTCCCTCGAAAGTCATGATCATGTATTTGATTGCTCGCCCCCAGCTGCCTTTTCTACATCAGTAAAACCCTGAACGCTTACTTCCCCAGGTGCTGTTTTATGTTAGATGATATTTATATTATTAATACATTATTAATTCATTTATTGTTCTTTTTCAACATATCTGAACATTGCTTCAAATTAGTTTTCAGGGGCTGCAAAATACTGACAATTAATGTTAATTACGCTTCTCATCCAAAATGAATTACCTGTCTCTCACAGGCCAGCTGAACTATGTTAGATGCCAGTCACCAGCTCTGGCACGCGGCTGGTGGTGGTCATGTTTTACTGGTGGCACCCAGACTGCTGTCTACACATCATGAACTACAGACACAATCAGCCCTGTACAGATTACACCCAGCAGCGGCTTAACACACTGAGATGTCCTGCTGACATCATACTTAAAGTTCATGCTTAGCAAATGCATTTATTTTGATGTGGCATTATTTAACATTGTGTGCTTTATAGAATGGCAGATGATAAAACTTGACCTCTCTATTTGCCTTGGAACACCACACCATAGGGTTACGCAAAATGATAATCGGGTTTCTGTCCTAACAAACATATTTCAGACATCTGCTGGACATATACAGTGCACCTTATCTGTTACTTACTATATGTATTTTGTTTTGTACTGAGCCTTTTTTGGTATTACTTCAAAGTGCATGTTACAATTCACCCCATTTTCTGGAATTTTTATTATTTAAATTACTATCACTGTTTTGGTTGTTGAAGAATTGTTTGCATATAGTGTAATATTGTATTATATAGTTATATGTTATGTTGTATTATGTTTTCCTCATCTTTTTGGATATTTGTTTCATGAAAGAGAGAGGATGTTTTTATGGGTATAGTGAGCATTAGAAAACTGATTTTTAGATTCAAGTAATGAGCTAACAAGCAATGCTAAATGTGAATATATAGCAGTATCACTAAACTTACCAATTCAGACTTCTAGTATTAAAACCTGCAGAATCTTCATTTGATTTTCTGTCTTTATTTGTGTTTTTATTTATTTTGTAATGATACAAAACTGTGTAACTGAAAATCTGAATGCTAAAATAAAAAAGCTTTTTTGATATGTTCTTTGTATAACACCCTGACATTCTGGTCAACAACTTTAATGTGAATTCAGGACAAGCTGCATTTCGTTTAGTATTGTTTTCCCTTGGTTTGTAAAATTACAATGCTTGGCATCCAGCTTTTTGTTAATGTTGCTCTGATAGATGCTGCTCCCAGAGCAATGCACGCAGTATTCTGTATGTAAATGTTGACCTGGTGCATAGTTATGTGTGCATTGTTTTGACATAAGAAAGCTATATATTTTAGTTTGTGGTAATCCAGTGGATTCAGTATTGTTTTTTTTTTTCTGGCAGCTAACTGGAAAGGAAGGGAATGTAGGCAGTGGCGCAATACATTTTGAAAAGTCCACTTTAAGATTGCCAAAATGTTAAATTAATCATAATTTTGGGCATCTTAAAATATGCAGTGGCGGTGCTTGAGTTTTATAAATGGGGTGGCCAAGGCTACTTCTGGTTGTCCACAGAACATTGTTAAAAATTAGTGTGTTGCAACTCTGATCTGGTATAGTGAAGGATAATATATAAACCCTAATTGCTAATGAGAGTAACTGATTTAATTTCTAACCCTGAGATTCATAAATGTGTATTTTATAAAACAATTGCATAATGTTATGACTATAATTCTAAATGCATAATGAATAAAAATTATAAAATATAAATGATAAAACATGGGATTTTAAGTTTAAAGCTGATAGCTCTTTTTCATTTACAGAGAGAAAGCAACATCATATAAAAACGGATTCTCATTACAGAGGACTGCAAGATTTAATAAACAGAAATCATGATTGTTTATTATAGCCCTTGATATTATAATCAAGATTATTAATGTAAATTATCAGAATACATTAAAACGTTTTACACGCTACAGAACAAACAGAGAAATAAGTTATTTTATGGTTGTTTTAGGTTTTTAGTAAATGAAGTCTTCATTATTGATTCTTCAGAAGCTGAAAGCAAATAGTTATTCAAACTGGGAATAAACTGTTTTTTATTGATACACCCATGGACTAAAGTTGGTGAAATGAAAAGTGTGTTTACGGCCATTAATCTGTATGCTGCTGCTGTTGAAGAACTTCGTGATCGCCAAGGTGCACTTCATAACAACTCTTATAACAACACCGTGACTCATTTCAAACTCTGATTGGCTAAAAATCCACAGTAAAGCATTCGGTTGTGAGAATGCACATCGCCGTGGTGCGGTAATCGCTGGATGCAATGTGTCAGTTACAAAATGAATTGTCATGCGAATGTTTTGTATTATGGCTGCAGGACCCAACTTTTATATTATACCAACGTGAACCCACATAGCACTGTTTTACATCAGAGACATACAGTATACGCAACCCATTAAACATACCAGTAATATGTACTATTAGCCAGTTTTACCGTCTGTAATGTATGCCAAGGCATGGCGCGCATAGCACTGAATGAGTCACTTGCTCATCATTTACGCCGTCTAGCCTAAAATCTAGTGCCGCCATGACATTTCGACATTTTAAAATTGTTTCTTTGTATTTTCATATTACTCTGTATGGGCCACATATAAAAACATATTTTACTCTCATTTTACTTCGAATCCTCACAGAGAACACCACAATGCAGAACCGTCGTAATTTTCATGCGATTTTCAGGGCCTGAGATCTCGCCAATACCTAATCGAGGTTTTGCAACAAAAAATATAACGCTAAGCAAACGAGGTGAAAATATGCATTGCTGAATGTAGTAAGAAAAAAACAAGAGAAAAACGTGTTTTGTGCTGCTCTTATTTATCACTGATATGCGTTGTTTATATTTAAATGCACCTGTGAGCCATAGTACAGTGGTTTATGCATTTTACTAGCCATCTGATTGGCTGATTGTGTTTTATGTCATCTTTCGTGGTCATTTGTTGTAGCAAACCAAATTACAGAGTGAGACTGATCAGACACAGAAGCTTTTGTGAAGACTTTTCGCTGCTTTCCATACTTATTGGGATCTTCACCAATCAGTAGAGTGGACATCTGCAGGCTGGAAAACAATCAGGAATACCAAAGTCTTTGAGAGATTCTTGTGTACCACAGGTGAGTATTATCAGTGCTGAAGACCTCTCAGTGTTGGCAGCTGTTACCATGATGGACCACCTTACAGCTGCATCTCCAAGACGGTTCGGCCTTCAAAGAAGAGGGAGAACTGAAGAGCCGCAGGGAGAACCTCCAGGATCTGGGGTTGAGGACAGGTATGTGTGTAGCAGCTGTCATCCCTGAGTTTGCCCACCACCCATCAGACCCAGACCTCAGCCCTTTCAGTGGATGTGACACACCAGAGGAGCGTCTCTCTATCCATGGACGCATCATGGGGGACTACCAGATGCTGTATCACTCCTTGGTGGATCCCCTGCTCAAGATGCCCCTCTGGTCGGGCACAGTCCCTACAGCCCTGGACTTGGAAGCTGAGGATTAAGCAGCCTGTGTGGAGACGCCTCTCGGTTGTCCCAGCTTCTGTGAGGAGGTCCAGGATGATGGAAGGATCCGGATTACAGAGATCTTCTCTGCACCTAATTCTTGAGAAGCTTTGTTCCTCCAGATAGATGTGGACATCAGTGGAGAGAGCCCCAACCAACACCACCCCAAGGGTAAGAAGCCCAGGCTGATGGATACCAACACATACAAAAATATACACTTACAGTATATATATTCTCTTGCAAATTTTAAATTATTAATGTAAATATGTATATATTTCAACTATTTTACTTTATTATTATTATAAGATAGATTATAGATAGATTTTGTACATAGTTCTATGTAGTACAGTAAGATTTTCAATACATTTAATAGCATGTCTCCCATATGGTTCTATTATTTCATGACTTTAATGCATTTCGGATTCTTGTGCAGCTAAATTTCGGGTTCTTGAGCTCATTGTTCATGATGTTTTTTAAGCAATCTTGCTTTTGGAGTATTTTCAGATCTTCTGTTTTTGTCTGGTGAGTCTCGGCTCCTTGGTGCTCACCGTGGATTCAGTGGTTTCCTGTTTGGTTTACCGGTCTTGTTTGGACGCCTTGTTCATCTTGTTTACTCACACACTCCTGCTCCCGGTCTTGTCTTTCATGGATGGAGTTTTGACGCTTTGTTTGGTTTCCAGCTCTTCATCGTTTTGAGGTCAGAAATGTTCTTTCTCTCTTTGAAAAAAGGTTTGATTCAGTAATCTGTGCTCTGTCTCTTCACACCCAGTGCAACACCTGTCAGCCATCCACCAAATCAGTTCATGGTCAGTATATAGGGTAAAACTGCTCGGTGCTCGGTAAACATATAATAAAAACAATTTTACTACAGTTAAAAAGACAACTAACCAAATGTAATATAATATAATATAATATAATATAATATAGTATGATATTATATAATATAACAATTATTAATGTAATTTATATATTGTAATGGAATCTAAATATAATTACTTTGAATATATAATCAATAATTATTATAATTTATAATGTCTTGATCAGTATATATATAATAAAAACAACTATCAACTAAAAAATAATGTAATATAATATTATATATAATAACATAAATAATATAATAAAATCTAACCAATTAAAAAACTGTTTGTTATCAGTATATATATAAAACATATATAATAGAAGATATATATAATTGAAAATGAAAACATTAATATCAATATTATATATAATAATATAATATATAATATAGCACAAGATAATATAATAAAAAATTTGAACTCAATTAGAAAATCTAATATATATATATATATATATAGATATATATATATATATATATATATATATATATTAGGTTCATGCCTGTCCAACTAGTAATATAATATACATAATAAGATAATATAACAACATCTGTCCCCGTCTTGATTAGTATTACACAAATGGTTCTCCTGTTACCATAATACAACAAACAAATAGATCATAAGGCCTTTAAATGCCATTGTGCCTTCTCAAAGCCAAACATTTATATATAGCAACATAACCATAGTATATAAAGTTTTATCTATATGTTTATATAGATATATAATAATTAAAATAAATAGACCTAAACAACTACCATCTAATATAATATATTATACCATACCCAGGTATCTTATAAACACAACATTTAAATAAACAAACCATTATGTCTTGTATTTTATTGCAAGTATTACTAAAGTGTTTGCAAATATAGTGATGAATGAGATTCTCAAAAGGTTGTCTGTTATATGAGAACTTACGTGCATTTTACAAAGCTGTAATGGGATGACAACTGCTTATACTGAAAGACAATAAGATAGACGCACAATGATGCACAGTTAAGGTTCAATATGTCCCTGTCAAGTCATTTGTAAGTCAGTGCCTGTTACCAAATGACTTAAACAACTGTGTCTTTTCTCTAAACAATAAACATTTAATTAAATTAACAAACCTGTCTGTTTTGTCTTTATTTTGGAAGTGTATTTTTGTGTTGTATGTTTATGGTAAATATAGTGATGAACAGAGATTTCTGTGGTTATCTGGTTATAAGGAGAACTTGTACATGCATTTACAAAGCTGTAATGATGACACAACTGTTTATATGCATATTCCAATCTAATGTTCTGGATGTCGTATCAGACCAGACACAGCCTACAGGGACGTGTCTTGATTTTTACAGTCTACAAAATGAACTTGCAGCATAAGACGGCCCTGGGAAATGCATCCCAAACTTCAACAGAAGCTGTGTATTTGAGGCTGCTTGAAGAGAGAAACAACAAATGTGAGACGCCAAATTTGATTTTATTCTTCTTACCATAGCCTGTCCACACATTGTCAGTTCAGAGCTCTCTCTTCACAACAGTCTGACTAAAGAGAGTCGTCTCTTACATTGCTTCCTCACGATGATTATATTCATCTCAACAGTGTTCATGATGCCCACATGTGTGTGTTAGTGTATACCTCGTCTGGTACCGCAGAATAAGGTGAAGCTCAACATAAAAACTTAACTCGGAGACTGCTGTAAGGTTGTCTATCTGCTGTGAGATTCTGTTCCTCAGGTCCAGAAAACTGCAGCCAAAGTAATTGACCTCTCTATCCAACAATCTACAATTAAAAATAAATGGTAATAATATAAAAATAATAAATTGTTGCGTGAGATCCAAGGACAGTTCGGATTTACAAAAATGGTTTTAATTTGGTTTAACTACAGTTATAACAATTTCATTATTTTATTTGTGGCAAAACCACAAATCTACCATGGTCTCTCTACAGTAGCCACAGATTAACCATGACATTTGTAGTTAAACTTTGATAATACTGGTAATCTGAAACATGGTTATTTCACTTTTACTATAATGAAATTAGGTTAATTTCCCAAGGTTAGACCAAACCTGGCACAACGACCCTTCAGTGACAAACTTTGAATAGGACAATTAATGTCTTAAATTCTAACAGTTTTAATTGAAGACAATATTGAGTCACTCATTTTAAGAAGAGTAAACATCAGCGGCTGAGCTAGAGTTTTATAAATTGGGTGGTCAGGAAGTTGCTAATTTAGGGGATCCACAGACCATTGCTAAAAATGAGTATGTAACCCTAATCTGATATAGAATAATAATAAATAAATCCTAAAATTGCTAATTAGAGTAACTGATTTACTTTACTATACTTATCACTGTTTTAGGGTTTCATAAATAAAGTCTTTCGCATTGATTCTCTTATAGCATATAAAACAAAACAGTTATTCAAACTGGAAATAAACTGTTTGTAATGAATCGCTGAATAACTAATGTTTATAACGAAAGAGTGTGTTTGTACTGTACAACGAATGCTGTTGTTGATAAACTTCTTAAGCGCGGCGCGCTTCAGAAAAACTCTTCTACACCGGTGACTTATTTAAACGCCTCTGATTGGCCAGAACACTCATGCGCATTCAGCGATTGGTTGGAATGCACATCGCTGCTGGGTATCGTTAACGCAAATGCGTTCATCTAAATGAATTGCTGTAATCGAGATTCGTTCATCTTCACATTACAATTCGTAGTACAAGTCTAAACAAACGGGAACAACTAGAATGAAGAAAAGAGAAAATACAAACGAGTCATTTCATTACCTGTGATAATAGTTCTGGCGAATCCGGTCGAGTTACATGGCAAGGCAATTTTATTCTTTGCAATTATTACATGTAGTGAAACACATTGAACATACCAGTTTGTGTTTATAGGTCAGTTTTGCCCGGTCCAATATGCAGCACGGGCCAAAGCACTAAATGAGTCACTTGCTAATGTTTTAAAACTAGCCTCAAATCTAGTGCTGCCACCACACGGTGACATTGTAAAATTGCTTTTGCGTTTGTATGTTACTTTAGACGGGCCACGTAAAACATATTTTACTTAATATTTTATATTATAATTGTACTCTCTCTAATCTCGCGAGACACCTCAACGAGAACTATCGTGATTTCGCGAGAGTTTGTGCATGAGATCTCACCGCACTCATATTTGTTATTAGAAATAATTATTTATAATTATGCAGGCAAACGAGGTGAAAAATACATTAAAATGTAGTAAGAAAAACCAAAATAAACGTGTTTTGTGCTGCTCTTATTTAATACTGATAGTGTTGTTTACATTTAAATGCACCTGTGAAATATAGTACAGTTGTTTATATTTGAAATTAGCCGTCTGATTGGTTGATTGGTGTTTTATGTCATCTGCGTGTCATTTGTTGTGGCAACCAAATTACTGAGTGAGACTGATCAGACACAGAAGCTTTTGTGAAGACTTTTCGCTGCTTTCTATACTATTGGGATCTTCACCAACCAGTAGAGGACATTCACAGGCGAGTAACATCAGAAATACCAAAGTCTTTCTGAGATTCTTGTGTACCACAGGTGAGTATTATCAGTGTTGAAGACCTCTCAGTGTTGGCAGCTGTTACCATGATGGACCACACCTACAGCTGCATCTCCAAGACGGTTCGGCCTTCAAAGAAGAGGAGAACTGAAGAGCATAGGAGAACCTCCAGGATCTGGGGTTGGAGGACAGGTATGTGTGTAACGCAGCTGTCATCCCTGAGTTTTGCCCACCACCCATCAGGACTCAGACCTCAGCCCTTGTGGATGTGACATCAGAGGAGCGTCTCTCTATCCATGGACGCACTGCAGGGGACTACCAGATGCTGTATCACTCCTTGGTGGATCCCCTGCTCAAGATGCCCTCTGGTCGGCACCGTCCCTACAGCCTGGACTTGGGCTTGAGGATTAAGCAGCCTGTGGGAGGCCTGGTTGTCCCAGCTTCTGTGAGGAGGTCCAGGATGATGGAAGGATCGGATTACAGAGATCTTCTCTGCACCGACCTTGAGAAGCTTTGCTCATAGATGTGGACATCAGTGGAGAGCCCCAACCAACACCACCCAAGGGTAAGAAGCCCGAGGCTGATGGATAAAGTAACGGATACCAACACTTACAGTATATATTTTGCTATTTTAAATTATTAATGTAAATATGTAAATATTTCAACTATTTTACTACTTATATTATTATTATAAGATAGATTATAGATAGATTTGTACATAGTTCTATGTAGTACAGTAAGATTTCAGCACATTGTAGCATGTCTCCCATATGGTTTTATTATTTCATGACTTTAATGCGTTTTGGATTCTTATGCAGCTAAATTTCGGGTTCTTGAGCTCATTGTTCATGATGTTTTTTAAAGCAAACTTGCTTTTGGAGTCTTTTCAGATCTTCTCATTTTTGTCTGGTGAGTCTCGGTTCTTGGTGCTCGTGGATTCAGTGGTTTCTGTTTGTTTACTGGTCTTTGTTTGGACGTCTTGTTCATCTTGTTTACTCACACACTCCCGTTCCTGGTCTTGTCTTTTCATGGATGGAGTTTTGATGTGCTTTGTTTGTTTGCCAGCTCTGATCGTTTTGAGGTCGCAAGTGTTCTTTCTCTCTTGAAAAAGGTGTGATTCAGTAATCTGTGCTCTGTCTCTTCACACCCAGTGCAACACCTGTCAGCCATCCACCAAATCAATTCATGGTCAGTATATAAGGGTAAAACTGCTGCTCGGTAAACATATAATACAACAATTTTACCAGTTAAAAAACTAACCAAATGTAATATAATATAATATAGTATAATATAATATAATATAATATAATATAATATAATATAATATAATATAATATAATATAATATAATATAATATAATATAATATAATATAATATAATAATTATTATGTTATATATTGTAATATATTATAAAAATAATTGTACCAATGAAAACATCTAATATTATGTAAAATAATGTAATGTACTGTAATGTAATATAATAGAATTAAATATAATATACTTTAATATAATATAGTAATTTAATAATATACAATTATTATAATTATAATCAGTTCATGATCAGTATATAAGGTAAACATATATAATAAAAAAATTAACCAATTAAAAATTAATATAATATAATATAATACAATATAATAAGATATAATATAATAAAACTTTAACCAATTAAAAATCATTTTTTATATACATATATAAAACAATTGAAATGAAAACACCTAATGTAATATAATATAATATAATATAATAAGATATAATATAATAAACATTTAAATAAATAAACAAGTTTGTCTTGTCTTTATTTTGGTATTACACAAATGTGTCTTTTCTCCTGTTAATAAACATTTAAATAAATAAACAAATAAATTTGCCATGTATTTATTTTTGAAATGTTGCCATTGTGTCTTTTCTCTTATTATTAAACATTTAAATAAATAAACAAACCAAAACATTTGCAAAGTCTTTATTTTGCAATGTTTTCTTACAGTAAAAAACATTTAAATAAATAAACAAATAAACTTACCAACTCTATATTTTGCACTGTCACAACTGTGTCTTTTCTCTGAATAATAAACATT
>JAGGEC010000062.1:40000-73585 GCA_019155185.1 Beaufortia kweichowensis | reverse complement strand
TGGTGGGGAACAGGACAGGTATATTTGTTCAGAGCGTGAGGAAGGGCTCGTGTGCTGAGCGGTGCGGTCTCAGAGAGGGCAGTGAGTTACTGGAGGTGAGACACATGTTTCACATATTTAAACAGTGAGTCTATCATAGATCCACCACGTATTACACACTGTCATTAGTTTACATGTGACCGTCTGTGTGTCTGAACAATAATCAGTAATGTGTGTGTGTGTGTGTGTGTCAGCTGGATCAGGTGTTGTGTGGAGGGGGTCGTGTTCTTCTACATCAGTGTACCAGTGAAGTGGCTCATTTCTCTCTGCAGTGGTGGACAGAACCAGACTCACTGAAACACACACACAACCAACAGAGTGAGTCAACACACACACAACCGCACACACGCACACGCACACACACACACAGTGTGAGTGTATTGATGTCTCTCTCTCTTTCAGAATACTCTGATTTAACAGCTGAACTCTCGTCTCCTGCCTTCACTGGTGCTGACTCATTCTATGTGCGTGAGACCTTGACCTTTGTTCTCATGGCGACCCCGTGCCTCAGGGTTCACTGTGATGATGTGCTGCGTCACCGACACAGCGTTACAGCGGCAAATATCAGTGGCGCAATCGCCGCAACCGCATGCACGCAAACCCGTTCGGCGTTTCCATGCGCCAAACAGCAATACACACAGACCCATTCATTCTTCTCTGCCAGGCTAACGTTTTAGTATTGGTCACCAGGCTCAGCAGCTGCAGACTCCGCATTTATTATTACGCTAGAACAAAATCAATGCAGGTACAGCGCATTCTCTCTCGGCTCTTTCTCTGCCCTCTCTGCCCTCTCTCTGTCTCTGTGTTCTCTCTCTCTCTCATACACACCGAGTTGTTTGCTGTAGCCCAGTGTGTGCAGTTCTGTAAGAAGAATCCTGAGCTGTTCGGCTGATCAGTCACAGATCAAACTATCGCGGCGGTTGGTCTGTTCGGTGCTGTATTGCCACTCAGTAACCGTAGCCTCAGTCCATACACTTTACATTCAACCACCCAACCAATTGCATCTGCTTGCTGTGTGTATTTTTGTGTGTGTGTGTGTGTGTGTGTGTGTGTCAGGTCATGAGAGCAGTTGATTCCGCACAGCCTGGTTCAGTGTCTTCATGTCCGCAGGTTACGCCCAGTGATTCTCTCTTCTCCTTTGTGTTTTGTCCTGTGGGATCATCGAGAGACCTTTTGCAGCCAGAATCCTGGTCTGGACTTCAACACCTGCCACAACTAGGTGCCCCATTAGCCCCTTCTGGTCAACAAAAACACTTATGATGTATGTTATATGATATGTTGTTAATATGTGCAAGAGTCATTTGGAGGGATGTGTATGTGAGGATCATGCGTGTCCTCTTAGACTCTTCAGGATCAGCCTGTGGGAATCAAACTACAGAGTATTCAAGAGATTATTAACTAGGTAAACACACACACACAATAAGATTTAAGAGGTGTGTGTTTAACTCATGTGTGTGTGTTATCTAGGTGAAACACTGTCTACTTCCTGCTGGGATTAAACAGTGTGGAGAATCACTAAGCAAAGCCACCTATCCCATCATCATCTACATCAAACCCAAAGACAAGAAGCGGCAGAAAGTTCAGGTGCACCCTGGGTCTCTCTTATTTTACCAGACAAGCACAAGATGATGGAAGCAGATGTGTCAAGACTCATTTTTAACACAATCTGGGATATTAGGAGTCCAGTTCTAGAGTCTCATTCACTGGCCAAACACTCAATCATGATATATGATAACAACGGTTAGAAGCTGTTATCGGGCTGTAGGGAGGGAGGAGGTGATGGAGCTCTGTTCAGATGGAGGAGCTGCAGTTAGAGACTCCTTCCTCTGATGTTCTGTAACGTAAGATTTTAAATACATGGACCAGTATACAGACGAAGGTGCTGTCTGTCACACCGTGAGGCACTATCCTGGATCCAGCAGAGATCTGTGGTGTGGCTGGAGCAGGACAGAACTCCGTAGATCTTCATTATTACTTTTATTTAACACTAATTGTTACAGAGAGGTTAATAAACATATTGGATTATATGTCCTGTAGATAATTCAAGCAATGTAAAACCCTGTTTCTCTCTCTCACATATGACATCTTCAGAGTAATGTAAACACATGTTTTTATTTGTCTTGTTTCTCTATAGACTTTGATATAGAAACTGTTCATATATATATACACACTTATATCTCCAATCCAACCAGAACCTGCTGAATGAACTCATGTTTACAAAAAATGATCAAATCACATCCAGTTGACAAAGTTTCTCTGGTTCATGTCCATTTTATGCTCATTATATCTTGAAATATATTTCAAGTTTTCTTTGGAAGACTAATGTAAATTGTATATTCACCAAAACAACAGGTTTTTTGTTTATTCTGTCTATTTGAATAGAAAACACATTTTTTTCCACATTGTCCATTTCCTTACTTTGTCCACGTTTCTTATTTTCACAGCATTCTGTTAGCCCACTGTACAGGTGTTTTTAGAATTGATCTGTCAGCCGTGAGACTAGTCAGCTTTACAGTGGGGCCATCAAATGATAACTTTCTGCTATTAATCACTTTGTAATTATGAAACCACTTTGCAGAATAATTTTATTTCAAGTAAATGAGCATTCATTAACAGCTGAAATAGACTCTTCATGCTATTTATGAATGCCGGTGTTCATTGATCGACCTAAATGGTACTTCCGAATACAAAGCAACCGAAATTGCTAAATTTAACCTTTAAATTTGATCAGAAATATAATTGATGCATGTCAAAACGACATTATTGAGACTTCCTGGACACATTTGAATGAAAACAAGGAAATTAAACAGTGTTGAGCCATAGACATGCGCAGATCGACCAGCGCATACATTGAAGCGTATCGCGAAGGAGCTTTTCAGGAGAGTATCTTCTAAAACTCCCACAGCAGATCTTTATTTGTTATTTATTTTATTTTATGTGTTTCTTTAGCTTTGCTTTTGCTGTCACGTAGAAAATCTGTTTATTTATTCGTATAATGTATTATTATTGATTTTCGTTAAACTTCACCCCTGATCTGTTATTGTCGGTGCATTGTCCATTTTGTATTTATTTGTTCATCAGTATTAATTGTAATATTGGACTAAAATCGCTGCCGGTCCGTAAAAAGTCTTGTGAAGTCCATCTGCGCGCACTGGTGCCCGTATGACGCCTTCGCAGACGTCAGCAGCCAGCCGCAGGCCGCGACGGACGGTAAGCAAAACAAACCTGAAACATTTCCACACGCACAAGCGAAAATAAATGATGATTTATCACACATAAAACAACACAAAATTGGTACACATGTGATGCTGTCTTACATTCAGGTCTCGACGAATCGGTTTCTGGTCGTTTGTGTCGTTGCTAAAGTTTTGTGTTGCTGTTTTTAGCTGGTTGCTATCGACACATAGTGATAAATTCACTATATAAGAGCTGCATTTAAACTGACATGACATTAAATGATTTATATGACGCTGTTTTACACGATATGCATGTTACATTAAAGCTTAATGTTTGTGCATTTGGCGTGTTTGACTGTAAATGCCCGTCATTAGTCTTTAGCTTGATAAGTTTATATGGGCAGTTCCGTGCAAATGTCAAAAATGTCAAAGTTTTTATCAAACCGATAGTTCAGATGGTTTTAATCCTCATGTGAGGTGTTTCTCAAAAGCATTTAAAGCATTTGTTTATATTTAAATCATGATTTTTCATAGTCAGATAAAGTGTGTTTTCATTCATAACAGTTCATATTCCCGCAAAATAAAATGAACATTAAAATAAAAATCACTATTTGATGTTCTTTTAAAGAGTCTCTCTCTCATTTGTTGGGTATTATTGTTTCTTGATTTGTGTTAATTCACAGAAACTTACAGTAAGTTTGTTTCCTCTCCTCATAAACGTGTGTGTTCTTTATTATCACAATCATAAACTCATGAATATTTACCTTTTTTGCAACTAGATAACCTCGTGTATAGACTGATATTTTTCTTCAGGATCTTTAGTAAAATATAAAACAGATTATTTAATATATTGATAATAATTACATTCTGTGGAGAATTTCATATTACACATTAATCCATAATGCTGCATTTTGCCCCGACATAGCAGCGTGTAATAATCATTCAGTTTCATGGAATCAAAAAATCAAAATTTTTTCATATTTTACTGCCACTAAAAGGGTTTCGGCTTTACAGGACTTTTATTATTATTACATATCAGTATATGACTATGTGACTGTGCCGGTAGAAATCTGGTTGAGTTGAACATATTTTTGTGATGTCTCAAGCACAGGTATAAACACTAGACATTATATGGCACACAGTGTTATAATGAATTCAGATCGCTGTGATGTGTGTGGTTTGTAAAACAGGACAGAAGCAGCTGTTCATGGAAGACCATCACTGTAAGACAGGTCAAGACAGAAGTCATGGCAGCAGGTAAACTTACTACTGGTTTCTTAATTCGAGAGAGAGAGAGAGAGAGAGTGAGAGAGTGAGAGAGGAGAGAGAGAGAGCGAGAGAGAGAGAGAGAGAGAGAGAGAGAGAGAGAGAGACAGAGAGAGACAGAGAGGAGAGAGAGACAGAGAGAGAGAGACAGAGAGAGAGAGACAGAGAGAGAGAGACAGAGAGACACAGAGAGAGAGACAGAGAGAGACAGAGAGAGAGAGAATGAGAGTGTTTTCAACCAAACAAACAAACACATCACAGGGAAAGTTGAGTTGAACATTACAAATGCCTCAAAGCTTTTCGGAAATAACATGAATTCACAATCATTAGATTTGATATAGTTTATATATAAGACTTTAAGTGTTGTGGAAACACACAATCGGGTTGATTTCAGGATGACCTAGATCATATACTCAGTAGAACATGTTTTTATTAGGGCTACTAGTGTAGAAGATATAATGTTTGTGCATAAGGATTTGATGAACTGAAGTCAGATAACTTGGTGATGTTTAAACTTTTACGCTGTCTTTGAAAATATAAAAGTTTGAAGTAAATATTGTTTTGTTACAGAATACTAAAGACTGTACTGAAGGTTGGTATTTTACATATATATTTGCACTACGTATGTTTGAGTTATATCTACAAAGCCCTATTGAGACAGGATTAGTTTCGCAGGCGTAGATGCAGTAATGTCATTTTACCACAGGACGCCCTGTAATATCAATGGCCAGTTTGCAATGGATTGGACATCTCAGTAAAAGTGGGAGGGGAACTCGACATGCTAATACCGCACCTCACTGTCGTTATGCATATTACGCTGGCTTTTATTATGCTTTTATTATATAACACAATTATATATAGTTATATAAAACATTTAGGTCCGGCCGGAATGATTTATTATTTTAATTAATTAGATTCTGCAGGTAATAGACACTTACCTCATGCAAACAGAAGTTTCATGCCTGTGACAAGCTAACGCTAACCTTTTTTAAATGGTTTGCCGTTGTCATGATGCATGGAAAACACACTAGAGGTTTGCCACTGACTTGTCTCAATCGCCTTCAGAACGCGAATCCTTTAATTCATCTGCCTCAAGCTTCGCCTGTTTGAAAACTGCAGGAAATTACAAAATATTTACAGCTGGTCTATTTGCAACGGGGGATTAGTAAAACCGAGTAATTTCTCCTGACCTGTTTACAAAAAGGTAAAAATGTCGCAGTGACAGTGTTCATAAACATGACGGAGATGGCACATACACGCCATGGGGACTAAAGTCACTAAGAAGTTCTTTGTAATGATTACTGTACTCCACCTCTCCATGTAAAACCACAGTACTTTAGTTTGAGGTTTTGTGGAGCTCAGTTAAGTGCTCATTTAGACATCTCACATCCAGTGCACTAAATGAAGCTCAATAGCTAGCTATTTCTACTGTAATCCTTGATTACACTTCTTTAAAAAACTTTAAAACTTTCATAGTGATTCCAAACCTTTACCTGAAGTCTGTTTATAAAGCAGCTGTAATGTTCTGATGGTTAAGCTTATGTCTGTTCTTTAAATTTCCTGTCAGAATCAAGTTGGTCTTCATCTGCCTCATCTCTTCTACCTGTACTTTCATCTCAAGCCAGTTCTCTACCCAAACACTCTCCCCTGGTCCCGTCTGTCGGGGTTCATCTGACCTCCTTTGAGGAAGGGAACAATGCAAAGTGGACCACTGTGGCCAACGGATTGCCCCTCCTCCGCTGTGTCCCAGCTACATGTCCCATGGAGGTGCCACCGCCTCGAACCAGCAGGAACCAAAAGTGCTACTGAAGAGAGGCCAGCCACACCTGTCCTGCATGCTGCTGGGTAAGCAGGAGGGATGCCACATCCCTCTTCTAATGCAAGAACAGCTGATGCCTCAGGTTGGTTCTGGTCTTTCAGAGTGTATTAGAGAAATAATACATAACAACATGCTGAATAAAAGCTGGGAGACTTGTAGTCTAAATGATCATTTTAATACGCTAAATGCAAAGGGTGGGTGATTTTTTTTATAATTATTGTTATATTTTAGACAGTTTGTAAGTCTGTATAAATGACTAAAATAAAGATTCTACTTATATTTTTTATAATGTAAAATGTAAAGATTTTAAAAATCCATATTTGAGACTTTCATTTTGAGTGCATGTTATTCTTGCCTGATTTGGTGTCTTTTCCTTCTCAGATTCTCTACTGTTTCTCTCTTGCACTCCTATTTATCTGATGCCACTCAAACTTATGCAAATTCTACATGGGGGTTGAGCCGAGGAGGCCAATCATCTTCCATCCTCAGGAATGGACAAGATTATAGTAGACAATTCTGATGAAGAGAAATGGCCGAAAAGTCAGCAAGAGGGAAGACTGGACAGTTCTCACAAAAGAGTGATCAGAGAGCTTCTGCTGGACTGGGATTGATGCTTCTCCCTCTGTGAATTTTCTTTTCAGAAGCTACACATAACAGAGGATTTATCACTCTCACAGGCTGAGAATAAAGAAAACCGTACAAGCCGAAGTCCATCAGTCCTTTTCAATTCCAAGGTGCCATCTTCTGCTGGAAGTGAAGAGGGCTCTCAAGGCCTAAACCCAACTGCAGCACTCCATCCTGACAGCTTAAGCCTGATGGAGGACTCCTTAACCAACACTGCCTCTGAGGAATCTCCTCCTCACACTCCTTTGAGTCTTACTGGTGCACTGTACAAGCTCGCATCAGCAAATAACCTAAAAGTGTACTATGGGTGATTGGGCTGGAGCTTAAAGCTCGACCAAATGTTATTGCTGATAGCAAGAGGGTGGAGTCACCTGTGCAGATGGGTGGGATACAGGTGGAGAACCTGTGAGAAAGGCAAGTGATACAGCAGGAAGAAGAGAACAGCTGGAGATGGAAGTTCAGGTGGTAGTACCGCATCTCTCAGGAGTGTGGGACAGATCAAATGAGCAGGCAACCTACTGGATGGACATCAGAATTTGATGGGCCACTCAGGAGAGGACGCGAGAAGACTCCAGGGTAAGCAAGCAGTCTTGTTTAATCGGACTCTTCTGTGTTTGAAACCAATTCAGTGACATCAACAGATGACAATCAGAAAGGCAGTAATGACTAGTCTATTCGGCTACCTGAGGGAGAATCAGCCGGTAGAGAAAGTAGTCAGGACTCCACCCTGGAAGAGGCCTTGCAAACCATGATCAGTCATGACTAACCTGACTCCAGCTGGGTCCTGTGCAACACAGGATGGGGAAAGACCCAGGTCAAACAGAGTGTTGCTTCTGGAATCTAGAGACAGATGGAGAGAATATGGTCTCCTGGATGTGGACGCTGGATCTCATAAGGAGGGCTGGAACGCAGTGCAGGAGATGGCTCCTTCCAGCTTCAAAACCCAGAAGCAGGAAGGAGCAGATGGTAAGCCATGGTCAGCGGTGGGGAGGTGAAGAGAAGAAGTGGGATGAGAGGATGCTGGTGAAACGGATGGCTGGGGCTTGCATGGAGAAACTAGGGACTGGTACTGGGCAGGGTGGCGTGGAAGCCCAGGATGAAGGAAGCCTACATGTAAGAGGGAAGGGGGGGGTGGGACCAAAGTGCAGGAAGTGAGTGGAGACAAACAACATCTTTGCCCAAGACTGGAAGCTTTTCGGAAAGAGGAGGGAAATACGCAAATCTCCAAGAATCAGGCTGAGGGGTTATAAAGCAGCTCTGGAAGAGACAAGTGGCTGGAGAGACAACAAAGTGTCAAGCAGCAACAAGGATGGGGTGACAAGCATCTTCCATCACAGATACCAAAACAAACAAACAGCACTTTAAAACCCAAGACCAAAGCAGCAGCAGCAATTACCGTCGTGACATCCAACAGTTTTGCAGGACAGGGTCATCCAGAGGGTCAGAGCAAAGAGTCTGATGGGCATGTGGCCCCGCCTCTCAGATATCATCAGCTGTAGAGCCAAGTGGGTGGAGAGGAACCCTCACCTCCTGGCCCATTAGCAGCAAGTTAGAAATCACAGATGGCACGCCTGCATGGGGTGACCTTCACGTTTATAACAGCAAGAGGTCAATCTGTGGGATAAGAACAGCTCAAAGGCCCAACAGCAAAGTTGTTAGTTAAGTGGTGCATAGTCATCTGGAAGACAAGCTGAAGCTCCCTCTAAGAACCCTGGCAAGAAGATATTATACACATCTTGTTTCTTCCGGTCTTAAAACCTCTGAAACTGTCTGTTAATTGTTTGTACTTTCTAGTCCCTGCAGCCTGGGACATAGCAGTGGGTCCCTCAGATCAGTCCGGTAGACGATGACACAAACCAAGCCAGGGAAAATCACTGATACCCCAGCCAGCTGGGGACTCAGAGGAACCAGGGAAAGGACAGGATGGGGAATTCCCACGCCTCACCCTACCAAATCTGGTAAGACCCCTGTCCAGGTACATTCGTGGCTTATGAAACAGTGAAACGGCTACTGTGTCGCGGAACACCACCTCCAGTGTGTCATTCTCGCTAGTCTTTCCTTTCTACTCTTTTAGGTTCAAAGTCTATGCAAGAGGGATGGGGAGATGAAAGGTACTGCTGCATCCCCGGCCAACTCAACTGGGGAGAAGAGGATGGTTGTACTGGTGTCTGGGGCAACAGGGATCTCCTTCTAAAGCAGCATGTCCACATACAACTCTGAACTGGGGGCAGGGGGCAGGCTGACATAGCACACGGTATGTTCTGACAGGACTTTCTGATCTAACATGATAACATTTTTATTGTTTTCAGTTTAGCAATAGTAATTCACAAAAGCAATTCATGCCCTGCTGTTTTCTAGCTGGCATTGATTTTTAACTCTGCCCTTTGGTTTCTTTTATAGAGTTCTTCTTTAAAGGTAACAGTGGAGAATCATGGACATCTCCCATGACTCGCAGTTCTCAAACATGGGAATCATGGTAAGATAGTCATTAGCCCAGTGCTGATCTGTCGATCATAGATGTTATCTCACTGCCCGCTTTCTATTGCCATTGTTAGGATGAAGAGTCCAGCCTGAGTCAGGGGAAAGACATGGGACAGGAGAGGAATAAATGATGGAGAAATGCGAGGAGGCGGCAGGAGCGCAGGAGCCATTACGCTTCACAGAATTCCGTAAAGACATCACGGGCTGGAGAGAGGGCCATAAGTGGGGACAAGGTACAGATATTCACCTAGACTGAATGACTTTTAGCTGTGACATGAGTAAATAAACGATGTGGTGTGGATCTAGGGTCGCGACATGCACAGACTACATGACAGAATCCAGCCCTGCTGTCTCCATCTGCCTGTAATACACAATTGATTGACTCCACAGCATTTGCGACGTTGTTGAAAATTTTACATACCGCCTTATTTTTTAAGTCATTCGCTAGTAAACTGCTTTTACAACTCAGTTTTAATTAGAAACCTCTTGAGTTTTTGAGTTCTTTAAGCATTTTGGTTAATTCTTCTACTGTTGTTGATGACTTCTTTCTCTTACTGCTGTTTTGCGTAGGTTGGGGGTCATGCTATGTTTGGTAGTGGTGGTATTTCTCAGTTGAGGGGAACAGCATCAGGCTGGCATGCGCATCCCTTAAATCGTTCCTCTGTGATACGCGGCACAAGCGCCTCCGCTCCTTCCTCTCCTCAGGTACTTCTGGTGTTCTTGGTTTGTTGATATATGAGCTCTCACACTGCTCTGTGTCATGATTGTTTTGTGCCACAGGTTGCTGGGCCACTGCCGAATGTCTATGGCGCCTTCAGCGGGGGTATGTTCTCCTCAGCTCTCCCTCAGCACATCAGCGCTATGCTCTTGCATGCCTTCATCCACACATACATGCAGTTTCAACTAGTAAGTGCAAATCAAACAGGAATTCCACTCCATTTATGAGTGTTTAGATGCTGTTGTGTTCATATTTGTGCTGTCTCTCTAGGCTTTGTCAACCCTTCCCAATGAACAGCAGCAACAGCAAGTAACAGTTTTCTGAATCAGAGGAAGTTTCCTGTCTCCTCCAAGACAACAGAAAGCATGACCCGCAGGCAGGTACAATAAAACAACCCCCTAAACCTAATCACATCACAGCGCCTCTACTGTATAATCTTTAACAACACATGACCTTACATTTGACTAATTGTTTTAAATTTCCATGTGGTTTTTGTCTCAGAAGGCATATCTAATAATGGGTGTTCCTGCTGCAGCAGCAGGGGATGGAGGAGCCAAACTTCCCAAACTCATTTCCCCATTGGAGGACCTGCCTCCAAAACACCCAGACACCCTTCGTGCCCCTCCATCACCTGAATAAACAGCCTCGGACACGCCTCTGCATCTTTCTATGGAGGGTCCGAGCTGCACAACAAATCAACTCCAGCTTAATACAGGTTAAATCCAAACGAAACTCAAATCAACCAGAAAATCTTCTTCATGGTTACCGTCCGCGTGTTGTTATACATTGACTCTTGTGTCCAGGTTTCGCCGGTGGCTCTGATCTGATTCTCTTGATGTGGTTCTCCCGGCGGACCCAAGGATCGAGGAAACGCGTACCAGTCTCGGGCTTTTAAGCGGATGATGGACGAAAGCGCAGTCTGACACCTTCCCTCGAGAGGTCCCGCGGCAACAACGCGGTGAGAGTCACACGGGAGATTAGTTGATTGGTTTAGTGCTTGTTCTTAAAATGGATGCGGCCTTCATTCAGGTCCAGTGTTCGTCCTTGCGGCTCATCGGCACCTCAGTATGATGTGTGTGGGCGGCAAGCTGGGTAAGATCAGCAGGTGCTAGCAGGTGGACATCGCCACCTTTGTCAACCCCAGCTGGCCTCCAGGTAGAGCGGATGCCATAAATTCACATCATGCGGTTGACAGTCAGCTCAGTGTCCCTCTCAGTGAAGTGTTAATGTGGTCTTGATAAAACTGCATTCACATGTTTTATTCCTTAAATGTGCTTTGTTTCTCAGAGTTTCAAATTTCGGTGTTCTACAGGAAGGGTGTTCTAGAGCCCTGAGCCGGACCTCACGCGACACCTGCAGGAATGATGAGATCATCTGTGCTCGCTGATTCAGAAACATCATCTGCTGCAAGATAACACAGGTACACAGGTTTCAGTTTTAAGATCTCTTTGCTCATCCTGCTGACAATAATGACTGACTCAAATCTGCTGGATTGATATAATCTTTAGGAGTCGAGAAAGAGTGGACATACACTTTTATTATTATTTTCATAATTCAGAGTCCTGTGGTTTACATATTTTGTTAGATGCATTAGTATAGTATGATTGTGTATGTTCCCATCTGACTTGTTCTTTCTTCAGATGCTTATGAGTCTGTGTTTCGTGTTTCAGGGTCAAACCTCACTGAACACATGTTTGTCTTCACCTGGTGCTCTGGCCTGTGATAGTACCTTCTTAGACCCGCTTTTCTCGCGACAATTGTATCACGCTTAACGCAAATGACACCTTACAATTTTAGTTGTCGTCGATTCAGGTCTCCGAGTTGATCTTCTGTGCCATGCTGACGCCCATGTCAAATGTATTTGAGCGCATCCAGGACAGGTTTGAAACCAAATCCACGCCATCAGCTAATGTTCCATGTGTTCTCACCAACTTTTACAGCGTAATATTCAGAAGTGAAGGTCCATACCGCGCCGCCTGAGCCCATTTGGGACTACACGCAATCATGGAGAACCAATCGACCACAGTTCTCATCCTGCCTGGGCCTCCAGGTCCCACCCAATCAGCCAGTCGTGGTCAGGAGGGGCCGCGTGGTATGGTTTCGTCAGGAGTTACCCCTCTAAACCAGGTGAAAGACCAAACACGCGTCGGCATATATCACGGAGAGTCGCGCGTGTCCAATGATTCGTCGAGACCTGTGTCCAGTGTGCACGATAGCAGGAAAGCAATCCTGGCTTTGTTACTTGCGCCAACTCACACGGCATGTACACACGCTAATGTGTCCCAGAGCGTATGTGTGATGAATAAATATGATTGATGGCAGGATGATCGTTTGTTTCGGCAGATTGACGCTCCGACACTGAAGACGATCTGTTTACATACACGGACCGCTGCTGACCTTCTCACCTCCCGCCTGACAGGCAGCGCCTGATCGCGCCTGCAGCTCCTCAAGAAGCCGCCTTCTAAAGTCCCAGAGCGCCTCTGGCATCGTGTAAGTTCGGGCTTAATCGGCGACACACGTTAACAACACGGAAACTTTTACCCCTTATCGTTTTAATTGTCGCATCAGGTGTGTTCAGCACCAACAACCCCATCCTGCCGTCTTCATGACCGATGATGATGTCAATCAACTACTTCATTCATCTCCTGAGCCGGGTCACGGGTCACCCGAAGGGGTCCGTCCGGACCTGCGATCACACGGTGAAGCGGCGGATAACAGACGGTGGTGCTGGCGGGAGTGCCGGCCAGGTTAAGACGGCTGAAGGCGGTTTCGCAGGCCTGAAGTTGACCCTGCCTTCTCAGCACCCATAAGAAACAATACGAGGAGGGCGGGAAAGGATTTCAGCGTGTATACCGAAAATACCAGTTTGGCAGCTCTGTCAAAATACTCTACCGGGAGACGCCCGGCTGAGATCGCTGCTGGGAACTCGCTGGGGAGCCGGACGGACAGTTTGTGATTGTTACAATGGTGACTGGTATAGAATAAAGTTGCCGCTGCGCTTGGTTCTCACTAAAACTTCTTTATTTTACTCAAAAGATAAAGCATTAAAGCTTAACTCAGCACTATTATGGGTTTTACGGATGATGTTGAGCAGATCATCATGTTATGAATGTTGACCTTCTTGAGAAAACGAAATATCACGCTGAAGCTGCATGATCTTATTAAATGATTAAACGACATGATTTCCACAGAAACACTCGGTTTGATCTCATGATGTAAATGTGCTTTATGGCATTCTCACGCCAGACTTTTAAGCTTATCTTGCGTAAGTTGAAATGGACTGTTCTGTCCTGTCACAAACCGCTTCTCTTTCAGCAAACCGCTTCTGCATCTTCTACATCATCATCTACACATACATCACTACTATGTTTCAATACATCATTATCTGCCTTTGAGCATCACCTGAAATCAGAGCTCTGATCTGCCGTTGCGACATCCCAACACTATAATAATATCAAATATACCGTTTTCTGACGTGATGTTTCGTGGGCCTCGCAAACGTTTTCATCCATCCGCAGATCCTGTGGCTGACTTAAGAGTGTAATGAGGTTGTGACCGGCAACTGTTTCCCTTTGATGTTCCGCCATCGGTTTCTCTCGAGTATCGCGTCCCCATTTATATATGCAACATCTTTTGTATCCAAAGTCTGTTATCTTATCATTCAGGACTGCAGGGCACCTCACTGCTTTGCGTATATTTGTTTTGGCAATTTGTTTATTTGTGCACTATACACCGCTGATTGTGTGTCGGCATTAGGTGGGTTTTACGCCAGCTTTTCTAACTTCGTGTAGCCTTTATCGACTGAACCGTGCGCAATGATTGACGGCATCTCATCACACGAAGACAAAACCGCCACGCTTATCCGCCTGTCCAAAGTTTACAAACAGCTAAAGACGAGCCATGTCGAAGTGTTTCAAACAGTCAAATATTTGCGATTGCATTCTTGTTTTTACCTGAAGACTTTAACACTCCTTTCAGTGTTTGATTTTTGCAAGCTTTTACAACCATGAACCAGCCGAGCTTATTTAGAAGAAGTGACTTCATGAAGCTGTTATAAAGACCAGCGCAGCTCCTGACCGTCCGCTATCCCACGCCATCCTTTATCAGCATCCAGCCCATTTATCCTCTCCTCTCTCACGGGTTTCTGATCTCTGGTGGTCTGGTCTGTCTCTGTCTCTCTCTCTGTCCTCCTCTGTCTCTCTGTCTCTGTCTCTCTCTCTGTCTCTCTCTCCTGTCTGTCTCTCTCTCTGTCTGTCTCTCCCTGTCCTCCTCGTCCTCACCTCCTCTCTCTGTCTCTCTCTGTGTCTCTCTGTCCCCACCTCTCTCCCTCTCTTCTCTCCTCCTCTCCCCTCTGTCTCTGTCCTCTCCTCTCTGTCTCTCCGTCTCCCTCTGTCTCTCTCTCCTCTCTCTCTCTGTCCCCTCTCTCCTCTGTCCTCCTGTCTCCTCTCCCCTCTCTCCTCTCTCCTGTCCCCTCTCCTCGTCTCCTCTCGTCTCTCTCCCTCTCTCTCTCTCTGTCCTCTGCCCTCCTCTGTCTCCTCTCTCCTCTGTCCCCTCTCCTCCGCCCTCTCCTCTCTCTCCTCCTCTCCTCTTCCTCTCCTCTTCTCTGTCCTCTCTGTCTCTCTTTTGTCCTCCGACCCTCCCTCCTCTCTCTCTCCTCTCTCCTCCCTGTCTGTCTCTCTCTCTCTCTTTGTTTCTGTCTCTCCATCTCTCTCTTCCTCTCTCCATCTCTCCTGTCTCTCCATCTCTCTTGTCTCTCTCTCCATCTCTCCATCTCTCTCTCTCTCTCTCTCTCCACCCTCTCTGCTCTGTCTTCCATCTCTCTCTCCATCTCTCTTTTCTGTCTCTCTGTCTCTCTCCTTTCTGTCTGTCTCTCTCTCTCCTCTCTCCTCTCTGTCCGTCTCTCTCTCTGTCTCTCTCTCTGTCTCTCTCTCTCTCTGTCCCTCTCTCTCTCTCTCCGTCTCTCTCTCTCTCTCTGTCTCTCTCTCTCTCTCTCTCTCTCTCTCTCTCTCTCCTCTCCACTGAACCAGTAGTAGCATGATCTGTGGTGGTTTCATAGTTTTCTCCACATCAGGTAATTCTGTCACATTTTTACATTATTTTGTATTTATATGAAGCAGGCTTGTGCGGCTTTTTATAATGAGTTAAAATAACAGTTCTTAACATGATTAAATCCTCTGAGCACATCTTATTTATGTACTAACCTGGTTCTTAAAGATTATAATCATTCATATTTCTAAATGGTACGCCCAGCGAGGTGCAGAAAGTCGTCTGATGGCTTAGTGATATTTGTTTAACCCCTTCGCGAAAATCGCATAGATTGCGTGGCTTTTTAAAGAGTATTCCATCAGGATTTTCGGCGCGGATGATAAGTCACCGCGGGGGTGCGCTCGCTCAGGCACGCGCAGGCGGCAGACGCACAGGGTCGCGGCGGTGATGTGGGTGTGACCGAACACCTGTAGATACCCGTGGAGTTTATATCCATCCGTTAAGGAGATTACATTGTGACATTTTATAACTTGTCGCTGTAACGCAAAGAATGGGTGAGATTGTACAGGTTGCGCATCAATTAAGCATACGCCTGTGAGTGTGATTTTGATTTGTGTGTGTTTATCTGCTGCTTTATAAAACCACCAATAAACAATGCTACCACCATTTAAATATGATAAGATGATGATAATGATGATGATGATGGAGCGATTTACCATATTTACGGACGGCATGAAGGAAAGCCCATAATCGCCACTGCATGGTATGGAAACCGCACCGATCTTCGATTAACCTGATTTCTTTGAGGAAAACATTTCTAGCAGGATCTCTGCTGTTGACGCAGATATGATTAGTATTTGTTTCCCATTTCTGCATTTAAGGATATTACCATAGTGATGTACAGTGTGACCGAGGACGCTCATGACATTACGGTCATCATTCCGAAACTGTGGCTTTTACCTTAGTATGAGCAGGATGCATGAATGAACATGAGAACACGAGCCAGTACAAGGAAGTCTCTGCGGTATTTCTTCCCATGAAAATTACAGATAAATGTTCGTCATGAATACTGGGATGCGTCCCAATGTCTGGCGTAGCTAAGGCTGTCATAAGTAAACAGAGTCACTCCCTCTCAGTTCCAGTAAGAGGCAACACACTGATGACACATCAGCGCGCGTGGATGAAGACATCGGAATAGTCTCCACGGCAGCTCCAGCTGAACGGAGAAAGTGTGTGTGTGTCTTTCCAGGTCTGTGTGTGTGTGTGTGGAAGACCGTGTTCTTCCCAAGGGCGGTTTGGCTGTGTGGATGGTCTGTGTGTGTCGTGCCATACTGGTCCATGTGTCCAACCTGTTTCTAGATAGTTTCTTTAAGAATCTGTGTGTGAATGTGTGAGGTATCTAAGGTGTAGTTTGTCCGCCGATATCAGTGAGTGTGTGTGTTTTCAATGAAGCGATTGTCTATGAGTGCTGGTCTGAGCTGGACCATTTTCTTGGTTTAAGTACTTTAGCTGAAGTACAATGTGGGATTATCCTGGGCTTTAGCATCAAAACTGCCGTCTCAAACCTTCTAGAAAATATTGCAATGCGGTCTGCGAGAAACGATAGACGTGGAGACTAATAGTAGTTTGAACACAGTGCCGCCGCATAGTTTTATGAATCTTCTGTGTTAGCTTTCAGTCTGAACTTTTCGTGGTTGTTCGAAGCATTATCAGCCGTCCATCGCATCGGATGACGGTTTCGACTCACTGTGGAGCTCAAACCTCACAGGCATATAGAAGCTAAAAGATCTGACACCAAACTCTCGCATAGAAATGTGTGTGTTTAATAACATAAAACACTCTTCTAGCTTTCAGATCAAAACCTCAAACTCAACTCCTCTATAAAACAATAATGTGTCTCATGGAAAAGAGAAATGACCAGATGTGACATCACTTCAGTAGTTTTATGAATGAACATACAGTGCTGCTGTGAGGGTTTGAGTAACTTATGTTAGTCAGTCCTGAACTTTCAAGGTTCTTTTCAGAAGGTCATCAGTCACACATCCATCAGTAGATTGGACATGTGTTTGTTTTGTCATATGCAGATGGAGGCTCAGCTGATGGATGAGGGATGTGCCTGATCCATGATTCAGGGAATATCTCTCTGCTCGGGCCGGGTCATTCTGGTGAGACCTGAGGGCCAGAACAGATCCTGGGAGACTCGGTGGTCACTCAGCCCATCTTCCTGATGACACCCGCCCGGCTCAAACCATCTCTGGAATCTTTACCTGGATCTGCTCTTCTGCTCACCTGTCAGCAGGTGTTGTGTGTGTGTTCTCTCACTGCTTTAGCTTTTAGGTTACAGTAAACCATATAAACTACAGTGTTCATATAGTGCTCTGTAAGATAGAAGCCCGACTAATATAGTAAGAAGCAGTGTGTGTGTGTGTGTGTCTGTGTGTGTGTGTCTCTGTGTGTGTGTGTGTGTGTGTGTGTGTGTGGTCTGTGTGTGTGTGTGTCTGTGTGTGTGTGTGTCTGTGTGGTGTCAGCGTGTGTGTGTGTCGTGCGTGTGTGGTCTGTGCGTGTGTGTGTGTGTCTGTGTGTGTGTGTGTGTGTGTGTGTGTGTGTGTGTGTGTGTGTGTCTGTGTGTATGGGTGTGTGTTGTGTGTGTGCGTGTGTGTGTCGTGCGTGTGTGTGTGTGTGTGTGTGTGTGTGGTTCAAGCGTGCGATGTGTCTGTGTGTGTGTGTGTCTGTGTGTGTGTGTCTGTGTGTGCGTGTGTGTGTGTGTGTGTGTGTGTGTGTGTGTGTGTTATCATCAAGTGCTACAAATAACAGTTAATATAAAATAACTTCCAGAATCCAGTTAACTGTAATGACAACACAACACTTGATGTGTGTGATACAGGGTTACACAAGTGTTTCATGTTTGTAATGTCACTCGTGCTTCAGCTGTAAAGAATGATGCTGAGAGGCTGTTGCTGTGACAACAGGTGCCATGACATCAGAGGCAGAGGTGGTTGCATAGCAACATTTAGCTGCAGTGTGTGTGTGTTTCAATGAACACACACACACACCTAAATAAATACACACAAATATACACACACACACAAACATCATGCACACATTACTACCACAAACACATGCACACACCAAAACACCTACTGCTAAATATGCACACACAAATATACACACAAGAAACACTACAAACACACGCACACAATATACACACACACAGAAACATTTACACACACACAAATATGCACACAAAGTCAACACATATCTTGTATTCATAAACTTTAGAATTCTTTCTCTCTCTCTCTCTGTGTGTGTTTGTGCGTGTGTGTAATTGTGTGTGTGTTTGTGTGTGTGTGTCAGATCTACATGCACTTGGAGGTATTTATGCAACTCTCCTATCGAACAGCGGCACATCGTCAGGATTCTGTTCTGTGCCGATCTATGTTTTGATTCAGTGGCTCCAGTCCGCTGTTCTTCATACTAATGAGGAGTCTTTACGGTTTACTTCCGGACACGGTTCGAGAGACTGTTATGAAGGGTAAACACACATCTAAAACAATATAATCAATGACTTTTATTATATCTATATTAAGACCAATTTACCAATGATGAGTGATGTCATGTTTTATCAGCAGCTGTGTCTCATCTGAACAGCTTCTAACAGCTGGAATGTTTCTGAAGTGCTTCGTGAATGTGATATGAATGATTGATGTTTTGAGATCTGTTAATTTATCACAAACACCAGAAAGCTGAAACTATAAACTCATTGACTATAAAAATATTTAGTATGCATGTTTATATGTTCAGAAATGCTCATGTTTTAAAAAAGATTTGTTTCACCTCAGTAGCAGAAATCTAATAGATTGCAGTGGGTCTCTCTATATTCCTCTCTGATTTTGCGTGGATGACTCTCTCGGGCTCTCGCTCATTCGTCTCTCTGTCTACACCCACATCTTACTCTCTCTCTCTCTTTCTATCTGTCTCTGTCCCTGTCTCTCTTCTCTGTCATCTGTCTCTCTCTCTCTCTATGTATAGTATTTATATATATCTGCTGATCTCTCTGTCTTAAGTGTCATATGTCTGATCTATGAGATATAAGAAACCGTATCCATCTCTATCTGTGTTTCTCTCTCTCTCTCCGTATCTCCGGAAGTGTCTCTCTCTCTCTCTCTCTGTCTCTCTCTCTCTCTCTCTCTCTCTCTCTCTCTCTCTCTCTCTCTGTCTACTCTCTATCTGTTGCATTGTTTTTCTGAATTGTGTGTGTGTGTTCCAGGGTCAGTTTGGTGTATGTCGTTGTCTGTGGGTAGAACTTGCTCGCATTGGGGTTTCCTAAGCTGTAGGCAGGTTATCATACACACACACACACTGGTTATATATGACTGTTATTGGGACATGATTCACAATCACAGTGTTTGTGTGTTTGTCAGGCTGATTTCTGCAGTTCTGTGTGGTCAAACCTCTGATGGCCGCTCATCACACCTGATTCTACAGAAGCCTTCGGCAAAATACAGAGACGGGAGATTTCAAGGTGTCAATCAGTTCACCTGAACACACACACCAAGTCAAATATAAACACACGGATTTTTGTCATCTGAGAGATGATCTGGAGCAACATTTCTGTAGAAAAGTCCTATTCCCACCCCAGACCCAGAGGTCAATGACAACAGTGCTGTAGAAGCTCCTAAAGTTCACATGAACAGCAGTGATGTTGACCTAAAACATCTCTTACTTGGCAAAATCAGGAAAGCTGATATGACCCACAGATCTCTTCTCTCTCTCTCTCGTCTGTCTGTCTGCAGTGTGGCGTGGTTATTTATCACGCGACCATCATCTATAACATCTCAGTCAGTCTCTCTCTCTCAGCTCTCTCTCTCTTCTACTTTGCAACGCGAGATCTGTTGGAGCCGTCACGGTCCCATGCTGAAGTTCTTCATGGTGAAGTCTGTCATCTTCCTCTCGTTTGGCAGGGTGAGTCCGTCCACATCATATCACTGAATGTTTGATGATCATATCAGGATGAATTCTCAGCTTGATAGTGAGTTCTTTGATGTAGGGATGCTTTGGCCATTCTGGAGAAATCGCGGCATGATTCCTCGGATAAAGAATCTTCTGATGTCACCGTGGGGAGGGACTGTGCCGCCCGGTTACCAGAACTTCATCATCTGCATCGAGATGTTCTTAAGCTGCTCTGGCTCGAGACCGCATTCACACACAAGATCTACATGGACAAGACGCTCAGCTCTCCGCGGTAACAATCACATCTCACATCCAAGTCATTTAAATCTTATTAAAAGGTGAAACAGAAGACATTGCTTATCGGATCCATATCTTTTAAATGCCTTTGTCCTGCTTTCAGACCTTCTCAGCTGATGAATGATAAAACAATCAAAACTCTACTGTGAACATGTTTATTATAGTCCGTAATGAATGTTTACTTCATGCATATTCTTGTGTCTAGATCTTTATAAACCAGAACATTTCCCTAAAACTACAGGAAAATAATGTGTTGATAAGAATGGGTGTACATCCTCTTTATTCAGTCCCTAAAACTAATCCTGATATGAACATGTATCTAAACCTAACCGTGAAATCTGATTGGCTGACAGGAATGCCATTTGGGATGTTGAAGCATCAAAATCAGATTCACAAAGCAAATCAGAGGGTTTTCCAATCTAACTATTAGAGACTTCCACTGATGTAATGAACACAAATGCTGAAGATGTTTTGAACAGGGACATGAAGAGTAAAGAGACTTTAGGTCTCTGTGAGATGTTCATCATCTGCCCAGATTTCACATCTCAGTGATTTTGGAATAAAGATCTGTGTTTATAATCTCTTTCACATTCTATTCATGTGACATTTCCAGTCAAAACTTGAAATATAAATTCTCACAGAATGGATTTAGTACCAATATATTGAATCATGTGTTTATATTTGAGTCCAGACATCAGAAAAATATCAGTCTATACACGAGTTATCTATTTTATGTGACAAAACACACGACATACTCTTTAAAGAACATAAAGTAGTTATTTTAATTTAATTTTCATGTGTTCATTTATGAGAATTATGAGACTGTTGTGAATGAGACAATTGTGAAAACACGCTTTTCATGAGTATTTACAACACCTCACATGAAATATCAGTGTGATGATGCATGAAATTGCCCATTTATAAACAACACTGAATAGAATGATAATCTCTTTATGTGGTGTTCTGAAATGGCGTCAGAGCGGTAGAAAATGTTCACAAAAATAAAATGTTCACATAATATTTGGTTTTATTAGTGAACATTTCCGTTACTACTATCGCTTTCTGTGAAGAGTATATAAATATAAAGCCCTAAAATGGGTCATACCATCATCAGCATGAGTTTAATCACGACACACTTTGCTTTAAAGACACTATATCTTACAAAAAATACTTTTCATCTGAATTTAATTGTATCACATACATATACTGTAGATGTTCTGCACAGTTTATTGTGAAGTGTAATGTACAATATGAAGTGAATAGAGTGATATTTACATGTTCTCTAAATAAATCAATACTGATAATAAGAATGCTCTGTCATGTGCATGAAATATCATGTGTTACATGAATTATGATGTATTCATTTATAATCTCTCTCTCTGTCTCTCTCTCTCTCTCTCTCTCTCTCTCTCTCTGTCTCTCTCTCTCTCTCTGTCTCTCTCTCTCTCTGTCTCTCTCTCTCTCTCTCTCTCTCTCTCTCTCTCTCTCTCTCTCTCTCTCTCTCAGGATCTGTTCCTGTATATGGTCAGTATGGTAAGTTTACCTTGTATTCTCTCTTCTGTTTATTTGAATATCATCATCACATATTGTCTTCTTGCACTTAGATCACTTTACGCATGTCTCATAAAATATATAGATTTCAGAATTTTTAGAAATCTCTCTCTCTCTCTCTCTCTCTCTCTCTCTCTCTCTCTCTCTCTCTGCTCTCTCTCTCTCTCTCTCTCTCTCTCTCTCTCTCTCTCTCTCTCTCTCTCTCTCTCTCTCTCTCTCTCTCTCTCTCTCCTGCTCTCTCTCTCTCTCTCTCTCTCTATCTTTCTCTCTCTCTCTCTCTCTCTCTCTCTCTCTCTCTCTCTCTCTCTGTCACAGGTCGTTGTGCTCCTATGAGTATCTCCAGCAGTCTTAAGGAGACGATGAATCCAGGCGACATGCTTCAAGATGCCATTCATAACTTCTCTCCTGCGTATCAGCAGTACACACAGCAGAGCCGAACAGAACCGCAGCTGACCCGATCCAACAGCACCAATGAGAAAACACTGCTGCTCAGCTCAGATGACGAGTTCTGACACGCACACATACACGGGTTCTCTGGTGAACTGCCTATTTAGACAGAATATTAGACAGGTAGATGAGCGTGATCTTAAAATTAAGACCATCACAAACAACTATTGTTTTCTTTGATTTAAATCATAAGGGAGTGTCACATGTACTCTTCATGGATGAGGCAATCCCAGAATGCATTGTAACAAGCTCAGAATAAACTTCTTGATCATTTTTCAGATCAAGTTTAATGTAAGTTAGTCTGCTGCTTAAAGAGATCAGGAGCTCACTGGAGATATAAGACGTTTATTAGGAATCGTGTGATGTTGTGCTTTCTACAGAGCTGTACATGTATGTTCAGAAGTTTCTGGATTATAAACAGCTGTATAATAAACTCCAGGAGCGTCTGATCTCATGGATTTAATGTGTCTGTGAGTGATGTTCATGACATTTTCCTCTCTCTGCTGTAACCTGTAACTGAGTAAATGAATCACACTGATCTCTTGTGTGTGTTTCTTCTGTGACTTTAAGATCTTTGGCATTATTAGCACAACAGCACAACCTTGTTTTACTAAAGATTACAGGTCATACAGCGTGAAAAGTAAGTTACTCGCTTGTATTTTTTTGAAAGTTGTTTTCGCATCACTGATGTCCATTTCACCTGGAATCTGCTGTGATGTAAGATCAGGTAAATGTGTTTCATTATATCTTTATGACAGTATAAACCTGCAGTCTGACATGTTTTTCACTGATGTGTCATCACACACATGTGAGATTAAGAGGAGCAGATCTTTGATGAATGAAGAGACGGCTCACAGGTGTGATATATAAGAGAAACAGCATGACCTGTGAATATTGCTTTAACATATAGACATGTGATTTAAATACTTTCCACACTTTAGAATAGTATTAAACTCATGAAATAACACAATTGTAACTGTGTGAATTATGTTGTGACTAAAAACATGTAAAATAAATATAAACACTATATTATATTTGATCATCTTCAGTCACACTTTGTGTAGAATTTATAAAATCAAACTCTTGATATTTTATTATTTCTCTTCTTGAGGTCTAAACCTGAGAAGATCTTTAAACAACACTGAAGAAATTTCTTTGACTGATTTTTATTCGTTATTTGCAGAAACATGTTTGTCACTTGTGTCTATGCAGACTGGTAGTGTAGGTTATGAAAAGAGATTGTGTGTTGTATAGATCGTGTGTCCACCAGGAGGCGCAGGAGTGTCAGTTTCGCTTTAGTGCAGCTGTTCATGAGCAGCAGAATGACGCAGAATTCAGGCAAGAGTTCATTTCATAACATATATAATAATCTAACATTGTTACCAAACGATCATGTCGCTTAATCATTTCATTGTATTTCAGTAAAGTTATTTTTCTAGCTTTATATTCATATGTTTACTGTAACTGAAGACACGATTACTCTTTCTATTTTTAGAAACAATATTCACTTTGTGTTCTGGCGTCTTTTATTTGTTTTTGGTCTTTTACAGATTTAACACATGCCTTTCCCACCTTACAAAAGAGAAGTGAGTGTCAGAAAGTGATCCGTTTGGTTTTTGGTTGAATTTCACATCTATTATTACTCAGTGTGTCTTTGATCTGTTTATAGTTATGAAGTTATGAAATATAGTTTCATTATTTAATTGTCTTATTTATATTATTATTTTAATAGTAAAGTGCATTTACAGGGCTGCCAACTTTTCTCTTGAAGTGAGAAATACTTCAGTCTTGATTCATTATTGACATGTCATGGTAATAGTGTTTAATAATAATAATGTTTTCCCTGAAGCTCAGTGGTCAGAACATTTATTCATGTAGCCTATAAACAACAATACTAATCATTTATAAATATAACAGAGTTTTTCCCTTTTCAGAGTACTTTTTTACAACTTTTTATTTCTATTGAAGGGATTTTCTGTGATAAATGTATGGCAGCTTTTACCAGCTGTTTTATTGATGTCTTTCCTTATTTAAAATACTGATCCATGTCACGAGACATTTCAGTACGTTTTCAATGTAACCATAACTGTTTATTCATAATGAATATTTAATGAGATGAACAGATGATCAGACTCGACAGCAATCTGTCACAGGATTGACTGATTTAATTGTGTGATTCTCTGTGTTCTGTCTTGTCTGTGTGCTCTTTGATCAGCATGAGACAGTGTACATGTACATACAGTCATGGCAGCCCTGATGACACATGAGGTTTGGTATCTAAAGCCTGTACACATCATGTTTTCTTCTTCCACTAACTGTTTGTGTGTTTTGCAGGTAGCAGAGAGAGCCTGAGTTATCCTCCGAACTGTATGTCTTTTTCATAGTATCCTGCCTAAAATGTGACGTCACATATGTTAAATATATAAAAGTTATAAGCACCAAACAGCAGAATATTCCACACAAACAAATGCATAAAACATATTTACTGTATGTGTGTTCATTTACAGATAAAGCCGAAGTCATTGTAATGTACAAGACTGTTAATAGTTAAATAATAGGAAAAACAGGACAATTCAGTTGATAGATGATGTGTGCATGTGTTTGTCCAGATGTGAGTGTAAATTGTGTTGTTATTGGGTGCAGTCAGGATTGTTCTGCTGGGTAAAGATGTGTCTGCAAACAGTCGAGTGGGAAACTTCATGTTGGGAAGATCAGTGTTTGAGAGTGAAGCTCATCCAGAGGAGGATTTTCACAGTGAGAGAGTCAGAGGAAAAGGCATGACGCTCATCAGCTGTCCTCACCTGCTTCGGCCCAATCTCTCGTGCCATCACATCATACAGACAGTGAGAGAATGTGTCAGTATGTCTGATCCTGGACCTCATGTCATCATACTCGTACTGCAGAATCATGACTTCACTGAGACGGACAGAAAGTGAGTCAAACACCGACTGAACTGCTTCAGTGATCAGGCGATTAAACGCACTATACTGCTGACTACTGATGATGAATTACACAGCTACATCAATACATTTGTGATCACGAATGAATGTATTATTGATTTAATGAAAGTGTGTGGAGGAGGACACATTCAGTTTGATGAAAGACAAGCAGATTGTCACTCTGAGATATTCAGAAAGATTGAAGAAATACTTCAGAAAGAACCTGATGAATACCTCAAATGTGAAACATCATCATCATGGAGTGTACAGGAGGATTCATGTCTCAGAGATGATGAAAAACACACAGAGAGCCATCAAGAGAGGAGAGATGAAGGAAACGTTCAAATCTCTCTTCATAAGTGTTTAAGATTGTGTGACTTGATTCCTATGCAAAAAATTGCTGAGCAGAACATTTTATAGGTCAGAAAGAAATATTTCATCAAAAAACAATATTTTGTCTCCCTGTAGCAGTGTAAAAAAACAATTAGCAACTGTCACAAAAATACATTCATAATAATGACAAAATACATCAACAAATATATATTTTGTGAAGAATGATTTGTTGATAATGCCCATAGGGACAGTCATAATTTTTCATGTGTTTTTCAGCGTCAGCATTAGTTACTGGAAAATCAAAGCTGAACGTGGTGTTGTGTGGAACTGATGCAAGACTAAAGGCAACCATATCTAAACTTCTACGAGGGAAATTAAAAACGGCTTTAAATCAGAAAGAGTTCAGCTCAGAATGTGTGAAGAAAGAAGGACATCTGATCAATGTTGTGGAGCTTCCAGCTCTGTCTCGACTCTCAGATGAAGATGTGATGAATCAAACACTGACTGCCGTGTCTCTCTGTCATCCTGGAGTTCATGCGTTTCTGATTATTGTTCCTGTTGGTCCAGTGACAGATGAAGACAATGAAGAAGTGAAGAAGATCCAGAAGATCTTTTACTCCAGCGAACGCTTCATGGTGATATTCATCACTGATGTCACTGTTGACAGAAATGTGACAGATTTTGTGGAATTATATGCTGAATGTCAGAGATTGATCAGTCTCTGTGCAGGACGACACAAAGTGTTGGGCTTTAAAGAATATGACAAATTAAAACCAATGTCAAAAGATCTGTTGGATTATATAAAAGACATGAAGACTGAACCATATTTACTTCACATGTACGTGAAATCCCAAGAGAAGAAAGTAAGATGTGAAATGGAGGAGAAATATGAAGAAAAACTGAGTGAAATGACAAATAAAAACAAAGAGTTACAGTTAAAGATCAACTCATATGGTGAGTAATGATGTTAATGATGTGTTTTAGCGGGCAGCAAACCTTTAGGCTGGTATGAAGGACTGCATACATGACAAATTATGACGTGATTGATTTCAAATTTACCATTAGAAAAAAACAACCATGGTTTTATTATAGTAAAAGTAACGTTTTTTGCTGGATTGATTACTGTTTATATTACTATAGTTTTAGCACAAATACAAATAAAGGTGCTTTGTGATGCCATAGAAAACAACATTTTGGGCTGTATGGTTCCATAAAGAACCTTTAACTTCTGTCTTAAAGCGAGTCTATGTATAGTGCCTTTATAGCGAGATATAGTGAGTTATTAAATGATCTCAAGTGCATTTCTACACAAATATTACCATGTCTTTAAAAATGACATGGCTTTCTTAAAAAATGATACCGACTTGTGTCCCATTCTGAAAGTTTCTTGCTGCCAATTCTGTGCTCATCACGTGACATTCTGAGTCTCTTCTGTTTTTGACGTGCTGGTGTTTCAGTGGACACGCATGTGAACTCATAGAGTCCGTGTACTACAGCCACATCTATTGGATATAGTGTGTATTACATCGAATGAGTCATTTAGACTTTAGCCTAAACCAAACTCAATAATACTAGCCCACATATAATGTTTGGCCGTAGTTATTTCTATAAATAAGTCTAAACTAGAACAAATCGTGTCAGCGTTTACTGCGTTTGCTAACAAACAGTGCTGCTGTCATGTTGTAAAGATAATCTTTTTTAAACTCAGTACATGATCATGCATCTGATGACAGTGATGATCTACACAAACATTTTATTGAAATGTGTTTTGTAGTTTATTCTTACATGAGCTTTTGCTGTTTTAAAGACAGTGACAGACCTTGTGTAGTAAGATCTTATCGTATGAACTCTTTACTTGATTTTTAGGTGTTGAAGTTGGACAGGAAGATGTGAAGTGTTTAAGAATCGTGTTGATCGGGAAGACAGGAAATGGAAAGAGCGCCACAGGAAACACAATTCTGGGAAGTTGTAAGTTTGAAAGTCTGGCAAGCACAGATTCAGTGACGACTGTATGTGAGAAGAGAGTTGGTGAAGTTGATGGTCGATCAGTAGCTGTTGTTGATACACCAGGACTGTTTGACACAACGCTGTCAAATGAACAAATACAAGATGAAATAATGAAATGTGTTTCACTTTCATCACCTGGACCACACGTCTTCATCATCGTTCTGTGTGTGGGAAGATTCACTCAGGAGGAGTCAGACACGATAGATCTGATAAGGATGTTCTTCGGTCCTAAAGTTGCACAGTTCAGCATCGTTCTGTTCACTAACAAAGATAAACTTCAGAATGAGTCCATTGAACACTTTGTAACCAGAAGTAACAACAGAGAACTCAAAAAGCTTCTGCGAGACTGTGGAAACAGATTTCTGGCTTTCAGTAACAATGAAACACAAGACAGAAGTCAAGTGGCTCGACTGTTAAACATGACAGACGACTTGACGTCATCTAATCAGGGTCGATGTTTTACTAACAGCATGTTTGAAGAAGCAGAGATGAGCATTAAAAAGAAAATGGAGAAAATACTAAATGAAAAAGAGAGAGAAATTCAGACTCAAAAAGAGGAATTAAAAGCAAAATATGAGATTGAAATGGAAAACATGAAGAAGAGACTGGAGGAAGAGAAAAGAAAAGCAGATGAAGAAAGACTGAAAATAGAAAGCAAATTTAAGGAAAAGGAGGAAACTCTTAGAAAAGACTGTGAGGAGAAAGAAAAATCAGAACAGCAGAAGCAGGAAAAAGAAAGGCAGAAACAATTGGAGGAAGAACAAAAACAGAAAGCTGAATATCATCAGAAGATTGAAGAGATGAAGAGAAAGATTGAAGATCAGAGATTACTGTATGAACAACAGCAGAAAGAGAAAGAAGAAGAGGATAGAAAGAAAGAAGAGAAATACAGACATGATCAAGAGAAGATGAAACATGAACAAGAACAGATTATAGCAGCATTACAAAAGAGACAAGAAGAGGAAATGAAAAAGAGAGATTTAGATGAACAGAAGAGAAATGATCAAGAGGAGAGAATAAGAGAAGAGTGGGACAGAAAAATAAATGACAGAAAAGAGACTCAAGAAGAAATTAAACGACAACAGAGAGAATGGGAGGAGAAAATTAAACAACGGCTAAAAGAACGAGAGGAAGATGAAAGAAAAAGAAAAGAAAGACATAATGAACAACTGAGAGAAAAACAAGAAGAACTGGAAGAAATGAGAAATACATTTGAGATGGAGAGAGAAGAAAAGAGACAACAGAGAGAAGATGAGAGACAGAAACAGAGACAAGAGAGAGAAGAGAAAGAGAGAGAATATGAAGAAAAGAAAAATGAAATGATGAAACATTACGAGAAACTGGAGCAAGTGAGAAAAAGAGTTGTGGGAGAAGAAAAACAAGAGGATGATGAGAGAAGAGAAGAAGAGAGAAAGAGATGGGAGAAAGTAATTGATGATATTAAAAGAGAGCAAGAAGAAGAGATCCAGAGGAGAGAAATCCAAGAAAAAGAGAGAAACGAAAGTGAAGAGAAACAGCGAAAAGAAATGGAGAAGGAACATGAGAGAAGAATAAAAGAGGTGAAGAAAAAACATGAAGCTGAAGCAAGAAAACAAGCAGAAGAATTCAATGAGTTCAGAGAGAGAAAAGAGCAACATGTTCAAGAGCTCCAAGAAATGCTGAAAGAACAGCAAAAACAACATGAAATATTAGAAAAGCTCTATCAATATTTAAAAAAACAAAAAGGTAAAGAAACGGAAGATCTACAAAAAGCAGTTGAGAAACTGAGAAACAAGTCGAGCTGTGCCATCATGTGATTCTGTGAAAGCTTAAAGATCTCGTGTCTCATCTGCATTTAACAGTTTGCTTTATGAGCTAACAATCAACATCAATAAACATTTAACAGTGTTAAACAATGTTAACCAGTAAACAGTTAGTCGAGATGTTTTCAGTTGTTTCTTGAAGGTTGTGATTCATCAGCAGCTCATTTCTCCAGACGAGTGTTTGTGAGATGGATTTGGTGTCTCGCTGTGAGTAAATTCATCTAAACAAAATACTGCAGTAAACATGACTTACACATTAGATCTGTATTGAGTATTGTGCTCATGAATCACATTATAAAGTATGTGTACTTTTACTTCACATTTGACATTTGTCCGTTTTGTTCTAAATGAATTCAAATTTCCTTTGTGACTTGTGAAAACATATCTCCCCCTATTGTGTATAAACATTTCCTTTTCATTTCTTAAAAATCTAATAAACACAATAGGGTTTTACAAATGCATAGAACTACAAACCAAAATAATGATTTATTCATAAAAAAAGTATATCTGTCTGATTTTGTGTCATTGGTGTTGGTGACAGAAATAAAACATGCTCTTCCAAGATCAAAGGTGAAGTTTCACTTTCATGTTTGGGGGAAGGATATATATATATATATATATAAAGGGTTAGGGTAATATCTTCTGCTTTCAAAATACATGAACAATGAATGTTCTACCTAATACAGTTACTTATAGTCCTCATAACTGAATTCTGATGTAGCAGAGTCAGTTTTAGTCTGTTGTTTAGTGCATCTCTAAAGGAAAGTTTGACCAAACTCTGCCTATATAGTCAAAGGTCAACAAGGAAGAGGAGTGTCCCTTTAAAACGCATACATTTTCTTTAAAATGTCCATTTTTGGTGTGCTTGTCATTGGTGTTGCTTTTGATTCTGGTAGTAGGAAGGATTTTCTCATGTATAGATTAGTGTGCTCCATCATGTTAGTTTTAAAGTGACCTTGATGACATTTTATAAATTGAGACCCTGACAGAAAACCTGACATATAAAAAATGAAATAAAATAACAAAAATGGGAAACAAGATTCAGGTTATCATTTATTATTGGTATCATCATGCCAAAGAATTAAGAATAAAAAACTAAATACAAATTCTTGAACTTTCTGATTGTTTCTTCATAATGATAGATGTTCATTATATGAAACCCCTTGTTTTCAACATTGAAACGTCACTTCCAGTATGGTAATAGATTTACTATACACAAAATGTAAAGCTAGTCATCACTTTTATCATACATAATCACGTTAACACCTATAATGTTCATATCTTGTGATTAAATGTCTGAAGCTGTGTGTAATTTAATGTTATTGTAAGTTCATCATTGTTTATTGTTACATGAACAACAGTAAAATAAGTTACTACAAATACTGTTGATTCAATCATTAAAATGACAATTTACTCACTCATTCACATGAGACAATGCAGGAAATAGAGTATTTCTGGAATCCACCGGAGACGGTCAGCCTGTGTGTGCCGGGGCTCAGCATCAGTGAACCCTAGTTCTAATAAACCCATTAAAATGACCAAGAGGAAAGTTACAAATACATAGAGATGGGTTGTGGACCCTACTCTAGTGGACATTAAGTATAACTTAATGAAGTCTTCATTGCTCAGATAACGTAATCTTTAGTCAAGTTCTACCATAATAGCACTGCAAGGCAAGTCTAGTTTCGAGAATTAATCTCACAAAAATAATAAACAAAATAAATCTATAGCTTAAAGTAATACATTGTCTATTTCATTTTTACACTTTTTTTATTCGTGTGTCACATGCACCTACTTATGAGCTTTTGAGTAAAAGAGAGTGCAAAATATTACGGACATATTCTCATACTAATGTTCAGCGTATTATTTATTTTTAAACCATGGATACTACACTGTAAGCTTAAAAACACAGGGTGTCAGTAACTGTAGCATACATTAATCATTAGAACATGTTACTGCTTCATATATGTTGTGTGTAATTAATAGTAAATAATGGTTCTTGTAATGACTCTTATCCTGTATGGCAGAATGAAGGCTGTATCAGATCACACACAGAATTCACATTCACCCTATTATTGCTGTCTAGAATGTAATAGTATGTCAATTCTCTGTGACGTCAGTCACCTGCACCAGGTGTGTGTTTGTAACCCTTCCGAGGCAGAACCCCCACGTGCAACATCATGACGTCACACATTGTCCCACACGCAACCAAATCTTTATTCACGTCATTAAAACACTTGTAAGTAATAGTAACGTTATTATAATAAATGTTATATTATACTGTTTGTATTATTCGTGATTGTTTGACCGTGTAGCGTGTGAAGGACAGAGTGAATGCGCGCGCACTGATTCTCTCACCATCGCCGTGCACACACGCGCGTGTCTCCTGCAGTCTGTCCCGCGCTCGTTCACGTCATGCCTTAAACTGATGAGTAAGGAAAATAACGGCGCGGGGTGACGCCCGTGTCCTCGCTCATACTCGCGAGAGTAATTTTTGTGAGGGTACAGGTCCGACTGATGAAGTGACTCACTTACTCCGTGAGATGCTTCACAGCACCAGGATCTGCCCGAAATTCTCATGTTATTGTGAAAGTAAGAGGGATGTGTGTGTTTATTTATTACTGTTTACTGTTTACTGTAAGCGTTTGAACTCTTCAAGGACAGAAGCTCATATATATATATATATATATATATAGTTTTCTCCCTCAAACTGAAACCAGATGGTGTTTTATTACAGTTTCAATAAAATGTAAATAAATTGTAATTAATTTAATTTTAACCTAGTCATTGATATTACAAAACAACAATCAATCTGGACTGGTAATAATTTAAGGTAACTAGATTAAACTACTAGATTTATAAAGTTATGTGTAAATCTTTTAAAGGTAAAAGTACATCTTTTTGTTGCCCCCCCAAATGTTGCTATTGTTTCTTGTAATGAATATGTGTTTCTTTATTCTGAATTTGTATAATACTGAAGCTTTTGATTTTGTTGAATTATAAAGACGTTAATGCGTAAAATGATGCGTGCGGAACGTCAGTGTTGTATTCGTGTTTCTGACCGGACTGAAAGAAACTACAGCACGACCGGATGTTAAGGAACACGCTGTGAGTCGTCGCGGGACTAGAAGTGAATTACTGAAAGAATTAAATTAACCAAACTGATTTATCTTAATTGAGACATAAATAATGTCTGACAACGAGGACAAGTGAGTTCTGAACATGATTATTACTTTTATTAATGAACACTTAACGCTCGTGACACTACGAGAGAGATGGAAATATATCTGAATGAATGTGTGTGTGATATATAACAATAACAAAGTGAATGATAAGACATCATTACATACAGTACTGTGTATGTGTTCGTTTGTTTTTGGTGGTTCATACTGTGAGGTGGACTGTGTTTGTTCTGTTTTTATCAGTTTTGATGACGGAGATTTTGATGATGGTGAAGATGAAGAGCCTCTGGATGATCTGGAGAACGCAGAAGATGTAAGAAGTGTCTGTCCTTCTGTGAACCAATAACATTTGGCAATCAGGCTTATTTATACGTCATTCGCGTGTTTGATGATTGTTGTGTTGGTGTTTGTGTGTTTTATTGTGCAGGAGGATCAGGAGAATGTTCAGATTCTGCCCGCAGGTGAAGGGCAGCAGGCCAATCAGAAGAGAATCACAACACCATACATGACCAAATATGAGCGTGCACGTGTGCTGGGAACAAGAGCTCTGCAGATCGCGTGAGTCCTCATCACAACACACACAGACACACACCACAGGCTCATCATAATGCTACATTAACACCAGTGACATCACTTCCTGTGTGGCAGGATGTGTGCGCCTGTGATGGTGGAGCTGGAAGGAGAGACAGATCCACTACAGATCGCCATGAAGGAGCTCAAGTATGATTTCTAATCATATAAAACACACACACATACCTGTGTTAAACTCTCTGCCTGACTGTTGTGTGCGCATCTGTGAAACGTTTGTTTTTTGCTGTTCTTGGTATGTTTTGTGTGAGTTGTTTGTGTGTGTTTTGTATTATGATTGTGATTTGTTTTGTTTTGTTTCGTGTCAGGAGCAGGAAGATTCCCATCATCATCCGCAGATATCTGCCTGATGGGAGTTATGAGGACTGGGGTTGTGATGA
>JAGGEC010000062.1:27500-35000 GCA_019155185.1 Beaufortia kweichowensis | reverse complement strand
TGACGCTGTTATTTACTGACTCTCCATCCATTTCAGTGTCCAGGAGTGTGTTTAACACTCCAGTAAGTCCAGTAAAATCATACACTCACTCCCTCATAAAAATAAACTATTGAAGATAAATATACTCAGTAATAGCTGAAGCTGGCCCTGTCGCATGTTAATGCTGTGTGTGTGTTTCCACAGCAGCTCCTGAAGGATTTGTCCCTGTAATATGGTCTTCTAAAGGAATGATTATTCCCAACTAAAGCCCCTGAGAAGACTGTGAACACCAGCTCAGACTAACACTGCTGTTCTCAGATCAGCATCCAGTTTTTACAAGAGGAACACTGAGATCTGTCCATGACAAACTACTGAATGCCTCATGAATTATTCACTTGTTTGATATATTTACAGCAGTGCATTCAACACTTGACTGATTGATGTCAGAGATTGTAAAGTGTAATTCATTTGACTGTGGTTTTAGTTTTCATGCATCAACATCAATACAGCACTTATTGTATTATGTGTTGTTGTGTTGTGTTGTGTTGTGTTGTTCTCACCTCCAAAGTTTGCCGAGTGTTTTGCTAAGTTCAGCGTTGTGCAGATGCGGATATTGATCCGCCAGTTTCCGGCGCGCGGCCTGCGCCCACACCATGAACGCGTTCATCGGCCGCTTCACGTGCGGTTTGCTCTTACTGCCCGAGTTCACGCGCACGGGCATGGGCACGAGCGTCCAGTCGTACCCGTTCAGCACCTGACTGACCGCCTCGCGGATACCGATGGGAAAACGGTCGTCATCCTCGTCGGACTTCACCGAGACGCCCGCGGAGACGCCCGCCACCTCCTCGCCGACGCCGGACATCTGAGAGGGCTGTCCGGGCAGCGGGGAGTCCGCCCCGCCGGGAGCGCCCGTCGAGTGCCCCGGAGACATGGAGTGACCGTCCTCGGACACCCCGGGACTCATCTCCACCTCGGATAAGCTGTGCTCCTCCGCCGACATCGCTCCGGTGACGGTACGTTAACGGAGGTTCTGTCTGTGTTCTGTGCTGGGTTGTTGTTCTGAAGTCTGTTTACACACTCTCCTGGTTCTGTCACGACCGACCCATTCACTGTCTTCCTCAGGCTGAAGATCTGCTTCACAAAGACCTGCGAACAATCCACACACACGCGCGCGCGCGTCATGAGAGAATGACAGGTGCGCATGCTTCACAACACCATCTTCTAACAATAAAACTATAATATAGTTTTTAAAGTGACTTATAATGCACGACAACAACAGCGAGTGCTGTTCATAAGTCAAACATGTCGAGAACAAGATAAACGTGTCGCTCTAAACACTGACGCATTGACTTTATTTACAATTCATGTGTTTCCAGAGCAGGTTCTGTGGCGTCAGTGTGTGTTTTTTAGCTTCTCTCCCGCTAACAGGCTACTGTTGAAGCTCTGGTGGTTTGTTCAAGCTCCCTGGAGTAAAAGTGCTGGAATAATACCGGCTTCATTGCTGGATAAACACTGGGCGCGTGCGTGCGCGCGCGCGGCTGAATCGCGCAGTGTTTGCGTGTGAAAGCACAAGAGAGCAACTCACAGCACATACATGACGCGTTACACACGACATGACAGGATCTCTTTCAGTATGTGTGCTGTATGTAGACTGTTGACTGCTTATGATGATGAACGCATCTGCTCTCAGATCAGATCTCAACATCAGTCTTAATTAGAATCACACACACACACACGAGCTGTCAGATGTGTTTTAAACAGGTTTTGTATAGCAGGTTAAAGTGGATCTTTTCAGTAATGTATGTGTGAATAAAGCGCTTCTGTTTGCGCACTTTTCCATGAAACCAGTTTCGGCACAAAAAGCGTCTGTTTTGCGCGTGCACGGTGCGGGAGCTCTGTAACCTTTCACATCTGTGTTTCTGTCATCACTCATTTTATTTCTTTACATTTAATTCAGTTTATCGTTACCACATTACTTCTGTAAATGCTGGAAGTGATTTGCGCCGGTTCATTCAGATCATTACGCCTCGCTTGGCAATAATTTGCCCCGAATTCCCGCATGGCAAAACAAAAACTCTCCAGAATGACACAATTTCATTCCAATGTCACCAAACACCTCGACATTAATGTCTGTGATAACATGAGATTTAAGATGAGTAAAGTTGATCAACTCCACGAAAATCCTCGAAGACATTTGCGTTAAAATATCATGAAGTCACAGGGTTATTGTATATTTTTGACACATTAGTTGATGGATTTTTTGTCATATACTTTTAAATCGTGTGGCATTGAGGGCAATTTCGGCCAAAAATTCAATATTTGCTAACAATGTCGTTCCAGAAATAAACTTCGGAATACAGACAAACTTTTATAGAAACAGGCTATAATTCTAAGTTTATATATGTTATTGTTTCATGTGAATTAATAAGTTTTTCTCCGTGAAGAAAGATTAACCGAAGGCGACTGTGATTTACGGCATTCGCATAAATGTCGAAATATTTACATAATCATGACACAAAAAAGTGTGTTTTCAACCCAAACGCAGATCATTTTCCAGTACTGTATTTAAATCCTCGATAAATCCATCTGTTATTCAATGAGATTATTTCTTCTTTACATAATCATGTTACCAAAGCTGAAACACAAAACTCGTGCAAACTCAAAGCGTAAATCCAATGTTATGTCTTTAATAATACTATTTTTTATCCGTTTAGATGTTTTTCGACAGATTGTCATATATCCAAACACACACACACACACAGAGAGAGAGAGAGAGAGAGAGAGGTAATAATGTCAAGCATCTTACTGCACTAAAGCAGGTCGCCCGCCCAGCGCGAGAGTCCGTCGGTCGGTTCCTGCCCCCTCGCTCGCGCTCTGAATGCCCCTCTGTGTCGCGCGCAGGGGCTTAAAGAGGCTCGTTGTGTGAAGAGAGAGAAAAAAACACATTCACGGAAAAAATCTCTTAAAGGAGCCCGTCGGGTCTCTCTCTGATTGGCTGCTGATTGTGTGCGGACGGAGGGCGTGATTTCTGCTGCAAATCAGCCGCAGTAATATTTGCCCTCCAGTGTAATTTAATCTTTATTTATGAATTCAACATTAAAGTTTATATCTTCATTTATTCGTTTTTTACCTTTATATTCTTTATGTTATTCTGATACACAGTCAGATTGTCTTAAAGAATAAGTCCGTAAATGATAAAGTCAGTGTTATTTACTGACTTTAAAAACTTTGTTGTATTAGTTTTGTAATTTTATACAATTTACAAACTTCTGGATAAATTCTGTGTTTGAAAAAATGATTTCGTCACAAAATCAAATGAAAGAAATTGATCACCCTCTTATTTGTGATCTTTCGTTACACTTTACACGTTAGTTTATTTTATTTTATTTGTTTTAAATCGATCTTATAACATGTCGCATGCTCTGATGACTTTATATTTATTCATTTGAAATATATTTTTGAAATGATTGTATTTTCTTTTACAGCTGTGAAATCTCTGCAGGACTTGTGAACTGTACTGTACTTTATATTTGATGATGTTTTGTCACAGGTGGTCACTGTGTCACATGGTTTTGGCGCATTCTTTAAACTCTTCTCCATCACACAGGTCCGTTGTTGGACGGCTTGTGCCGCAGGCTGAAAGTGAGGTTGTGTGGAGTCCAGGGCCCTTCAGACCCGCGAGCGTCACAAACCTGTCAGCAGCGCCCGCGTCGCGTCGGCCCATCGGGAGAGCGCGCACCTGCTGTGCGCAATACATCTTTAGATCTGTCTCTAACGCACACGTGGAGAAGAATTCTTAAAGCTGTTTTTAAATATGCTGAAGTAAATCATTCATGACTTTAAGTGAAATCTCAGTGTTTTGTGTTGCGCGCAGGCCCGATGCGTCCCGCGTCGGAATGAACTCTCGCGTGGCGTTACGTGTTAGTTTTATAATTGCATCAACACTCTCACACACACACACACACACACACACACACACACACACAGAGCGCATTTAACGCGTTTAAACCGAGTTTGTAGAAAATATCGAAAGACGAGATGAGAGGAAAACGACGGGCCAAACGCATACAAACAAGCGCGCTGTTCTGCTCAACAATAACCTCTTGTGCTGCATCTCGCGACACCCCCCCCAACCGAAGCAAAAATCATTGCCTTTTTCATTATCCATGAATGTTGACTCTGATAAGGGGATCCTGACTATGAGAGCATCTCTCTGTCTCGGTCTCTCTCTTTCTTTGCGTCCTTTGTTTTATCTCAGGTGAATTGTAATCATGTGATCAAACGAGCACCCCCCTTCCATTAGCCTCTTAAATGAAAAAATGAGGAACAAAAAGCAGTTCTGTGTATATAAAAAAAGAAAAGAAAAGAGAAAAGACGCGTGTCTCTCTTTAGAGCGTCTTTTTCTCAGTCTTCCTGCAAACGTGCACATATAGAGGAAAATGCAGCTCTGCATGTGGATGTACGTGTGTCACACTGCTCACCCGACACGGGTGTCCGGTCCTGCAGGGGGGAACACGGACCCCGGGACCCCGGGCCTGCTCGACACTTTCATGTGAGTTTTTTCCCTGTTGCTCTTAAAAGAAGTTGGGAAAGACGCACAGGGAGTCGACGAGATCAAGGGCCATCTATATAGATTCAAAAAGCTTTCTTTTAAGATATAGATCTATAATTTCAGCTCATCAACCCAGAGCTCAAATATTCTGATAGAAAGTGTTGTTGTTTGTGCGCGTTTCTCTTGTGAATGACGCGAGTCATTTATTATTTTGGATGATCGGAGTTTCTCTAATGGCATCAGTGTTATGTGCTTCTTTATTGCGTTAAAACTTCCGTTTTTTTCTGTAAATACATTTCTAATTCTATTTGATCATAAAGCCATTTTTAAAAACGATATTATTTTTTATTTATGAGATAACTGTTATACAGTTGTTCATGGCACGCATTTCCGTTTTTGTTTTATGAAATTGTTGTTAAATTGGATGTTTCGTTTATAGTAAATAATTATTAATAATTAAACTCAATTATTAATTCTGTTATTTGCTGTTCTGATGTGTGCGGTTTGTTTTGTAGTTTTAGTATATGTCATGATTAAATTGATCAATTCTTTCAGTGGATTTATATCGAAATAATTAAAAATAGTCATTTGTTTTTCGGTGAGTTTGCTGGTGCGCGTGACGCGTCATTATCTGCATTAATAAATCATCATTAACTTGCGTCTTACTTTAGCAGAATGGATTACATTTATTTATTATTGAATTATCAAATTATTTTAATCGAATAAACCACTGTACAATAAGTGGTTACCTTATAAATCATCATAATTTCTTCTTCTTCTTTTTCGTCTTATTATTATTATTATTGTTATTATTATTATTATTATAAAATGTGGCATTATCAGGGTTGTAAAAAAATAAAAAAATGTATTATACTCATAATTTGTTTGTAAAATTGTTAATTAAATTACACTTTAAGTTGCGTCACGCAGAAGTTTTTAACTGCATCAGTAGAGAAAATTAGGTGTAATTTTGAAAGGGGATATTTTTGACTAACTCGCATCTGATTTAGTAATGCAATGAAAATGATTATTATTGAACTGTTAGTATTATTAATACTTAATTTCCTTCCACAGTTTTAATTCTCTTTTTACTTCTCAAGCGCGTGTCATGTTTGATATGAATATTTCCTAAACAAAATTACGATCGGCATCGATCCATAGTTTAAAGAAAACCATCATGAAAACTTGTTTAAAAGTGTGATGTTTAATGTTGACTGTAGTGTAAAAGTGGATTTGATGAATGCAGTTTATATTTCAGTAGTTTTTAATGCAGCTTCTGTTCATAAAGTAAAGCTTGTTGTTAGATCAGCAGAGTTTGATCTGTTTTTGTTTAGTTGACTCATATAGATGTGTGTGTTTGTGTGTGTTCAGCATGTGACTGTGATGTGTGTGTGTGTGTGTGTGTGCAGAGGTCAGAAGGTCAGTGTGAATATATGGGACATGTCTGTCTCAAGACAGTGAAATCCCACAGTGAGAATAGAAAACTTAAGAGCAAACACACATGATGAAGCAGGATTGAGAGTGTTTCTCATTCCTCCGGTGGAAATGAACACTTGTTCTCAGTATTGATGTATGTGGCTGTGCTGATGTACAGGAAAGGTCAGGCATGGAGGTTTACTCTGTAAATGAGATGAAACTTCCTGTGGGCGGAGCCTCGTCATCACTTGACCATCTTCAGTTCATGAGAACTTTAGGCTCCAGTGAGTCTCACCTGCAGCTCCTGACACATGACCACAGACCTCATTATTGAGCTTTTACAATTACTGAACGTGGGCAACACAAACCTTTTTTGGCATTTCATGTGAGAGATGATGAAAGACAGAAGAAGTGTAGAATAGTCTGATGTTGTTAAAACGGCTTTTGAATGATTATCTCTCTCTGTTTATATTTTTTAAGTTTTATTTGTTAATCATATCAGAGGACTAACGAGTTTTATCTCTTTTATTTCATCATAAAGTCTGTGTGTGTGTGTGTGTGTGTAGGTCTTTGTGTGTATATTTGTGAACAACAGATTAACAAACACCCAAGTAGTATTTGTCAAAAAAAATCAAATACAAGTGTTTGTTAGTCTTTAGGAGTGCTGGAGTGTTTTTAATCATTAAGGTTCAGTGTAGATCAGCACTATAACTAATATTCCTTTTTTGTCTTCATTTTCAAACACTTTCTGCTTTTAGATTATAATATTTACACTGTTTTTATGCTTTGTGACACATGATTTGCTCATAAATGGGTGTTTGTTACAGTGAGTTCTGCTCATTTACATACATGACATTAAAATCACAGACGCACGTCATCACGTGACATTTTCACCGCTGTAAATCAGATTCTTCACATCTTCTCTTCACTGGAAACACTTTCTTCATTCTCTACATTCTGCTGCTCTCCGCTGAATATCTCAAGCTCATTAACATGTTATCATCTTCAGAGGGTTAATAAAATCGTCTGGGGGTCCGTGACCCCTGCTGACCCCTCTCTCTCTCTCTCCGCCCATCTTTTAATAAATCGATGCAGCTGCGTAACGCTTAAATAGGTCCTGCTCGATGTGCCGCTCGGGATGAATCCTGCTTTTGTGTTTCTCTCTTTCTGCTGGTGGACGGGTGGCAGTTGTGTGGTGGGGGCAAAAAGTTGGACGGGATTCCTCTGCAGCTGGGGAAGAATAGATGGAGATAGAGAGAGAGGGAGAGAGAAAGAGAGAGAGAGAGAACAGAATGAATGGGCCATTGTGTGGTCACTTCATATCTGCTCTGACTGCCTCCACCAAGAGTCCAGTTACCCCAATTGTGTTGGAGAAACATCTGAGGAAGCTGATATGGGGTTTCACAGGGTTTAATGTGGGTTTGGGGTGGAGGAGGGCGAGAGAGAGAGACAGAGACAGAGAGAGAGAGAGAGAGAGAGAGAGAGAGAGAGAGAGAGACCTGGTTTTCAGGTATGCGTAAATCCTTCTCAAGCACAACGTCTGCAGGTGTCAC
>JAGGEC010000062.1:0-25000 GCA_019155185.1 Beaufortia kweichowensis | reverse complement strand
TGTGTGTGTGTGTGTGTGTGTGTACGTGTGTGTGTGTGTGTGTGTGTGTGTGTGTACGCAGTGTAATGCGGTGTGTGTACGTGTGTGTGTGTGTGTGTGTGTGTGTGTGTGTGTGTGTGTGTGTGTGTGTGTGTGTGTGTGTGTGTGTGTGTGTGTGTGTGTGTGTGTGTGTGTGTGTGTGTGTGTGTGTGTGTGTGTGTGTGTGTGTGTGTGTGTGTGTGTCAGATGTCTCTGTGGTTGAGGAAGACTGTGGAAAGGCCGTGATGAAGAGTGTGAGGCAGTAAAGAGTGACTGACTTTCCAATCATGTGTTTTTCTGGGAACATTGAATTACAGCAGTGTGGGGGGGGCTTAGATGAAAGAAGCTGTTGTTGATGCCAGAGATGAACAGATGAAAAGAGAGAGAGAGAGAGAGAGAGAGAGAGAGAGTCACATATACACACACATGTATATTTTCTGTCCTCATGCTTCTGTTGTTTTATAAAAAAGTGAATTAAGTTACAGTGAGTTTCTGAAGTTCATATCTGTAATCTGAAGTGAACTGATATAATTGTTTATATTATCAGGATCGCATGTGTGTGAAATATCATCTGTAGCCTCATATTCCCTTTCAGACTGTGAGTTTATAATGACACTAAAATCTTCATGTATTTCATTTACAAAAACATGTAACTGAACAATTAAAAGACACAGAAGCAAATCAAACGCTTCATGAAATCAGTCATTAGTCTTTATAATGATTTTTATCATGAGAGAGAGAGAGAGAGAGATCAGTGATGACTCTTTTGTATAACCCTATAAGTTAACACATTACAGTTTTTTTCTAACGGAGTTCTCATGAATAATCTCTATAAGCAACCAAATCACCTTTATGATGCACTTTCAGTCCTGTGTTAAGTCGTTTAGCAAATTCTTTCATCCAAAATTATTTAGAAATGAACAAAAAACACATGAAGCACTTTATTATAATCTAAGGAATTACATATACTATATATAAACATATTACTATATTTGAATTATAGACACTAAAACCTAAAAAAAAGGCTAATTTTGTCTTAATTAAACATGTCTTCTGTTATTGACATTAAACTGATGCTTTGCTCAGATGAGAATGTGACCTGAAGATCAGAGAAGAAGAATTAATGCAGAAAATGAAATGTGGGGTCGTGGGGGCGGGTTGACAGGAAGCAAAGTTTGGGAAAAAAACGAGATGAAGGAAAAAAAGAGACGGATGGAAAGAAACGGGGAGAGAAGAGATGAGAGTGACATAATTAGCAGTGCAGGGGGCAGTAAAGTCTAACAATGCCCCTCTGTTACTGCCCCACACAATACTGCACTATCACTTACATCAGCTCGCTCTCTCTCTCTCTCTCTCTCTCTCTCTCTCTCTCTCTCTCTCTCTCTCTCTCTGTCTCTCTCTCTGTCTCTCTGTCTCTCTCTCTCTCTCTCTGTCTCTCTCTCTCCTCTCTCTCTCTCTCTCTCTCTCTCTGTCTCTCTCTGTCTCTCTCTCTCTCTGTCTCCTGTCTCTCTCTCTGTCTCTCTCTCTCTCTGTCTCTCTCTCTCTCTGTCTCTCTCTCTCTCTTCTATTACTTTATATATTATAATCTGGAAGTTAGCTGTGGGAACAGAGAGAGATGTTGAGCATCATGAGCTGACATTAGACACAAGCAAATTAACAGTTTATTAGAAACTCAGGTGATCACATTTCACAATTAAACTCATTGATAAACTCAAGAATATGTTTCTGCTTTTATTTACAATTAAAAGTATTTATATACATAAGTTTTAAAATTATTTTGTAGGAGTATTTCTACACATTTTAGCACATGTGCTTTAATTGATTACATTTACCTCAATCAATGAATTCTATGAGCATATAAAATAAAACCAAATTACAAGTAATGTTCATTTAAATACATTTATAAACGTTTAGTTTATCAAAAAGAAACTGTTGAGGTTTTATCCGCTCGACTCACACTGAGAAAATAACCCATAATAAAGCAACATATCATAACATGAGCAGAACTCGAGCTCATCGCGTGCTCATAAGAGAGAGAACATGAGTACTGATAGTGTAACACAGTAGAGTGACCAGCAGAGGGAGCCAGTGTTGTGTGTGTGCGTGCGTGCGTGCGTGTGCGTGTGCGTGTGCGTGTGTGTGAGTGAGTGAGTGAGAGAGAGAGAGACGGGGTTAGTTCTGGTAGTTGTGGTTCTGTATGTATTTTAATGTAATTTGCTAATAGATCCAGTAAGCAACAGTCCCACACAAACCAGGTCTCAGGAGTGTGTGACTAAAGACACAAGAAGATGAATAATTGCTCTGAAACACAGAATCTAATGAAACCATGTTAACATGTAACATACTGATCATGTGATGTACAGATGTGAACTGACATGCTTCATATTTCCACTTATCATTGCATGATCATTATTGTACCTCCACACATAATACAGTGTAAAGATTTATTTGAATTATTCAGAAGGTGCATCACAAGAAATGAAAGTGCATTTCAGTCTGAAACCATCAGAAAGACAAAAGAGTTAAGAAAATGATTTTCATACTTCAACAACAGTCCAGAACAATCCACATGACAGAACCTGCAACAGATCATCAGACAATCACATTTCATTTCTACTTTATACAAACACACACACACAGAACAGAGTAAAAGTGCATTTCCACACATCACACTAAATCTCTCTCTCTCTCTCTCTCTCTCTCTCTCTCTCTCTGTCTCTCTCTCTGTCTCTCTCTCTCTCTGTGTCTCTCTCTCTCTCTGTCTCTCTCTCTCTGTGTCTCTCTCTCTCTCTCTCCTGTCTCTCTCTCTCTCTCTCTCTCTCTCTGTGTCTCTCTCAATTCCACTTTCAATTTCAATTTAAGTGTGTTTTATTGGCATGACAAAATTGTACAGTTGTATTGCCAAAGCTAAATTGCAGCTGGGCTGCATACAAATAGTGCAAATTATGTACAAAGAAAAGTTAAAATAAAAGTAACATTTATCTATAGAATTAAATAGAATAAAAAAATTTAAAGAATAAAAGCAAAATATACATTCAAGTAAAATAATACAGTGACAGTAATATAAGAGCAGTGTGATATAAAATGAGCATCAATTTATCTACACGTGTGAAACATCAGATCAGGACAGATGAAGTATTTTCTCTTTTGTTATGACAGACAGACACATATTGTGCTGCTAACACACAGCAGTCCTTGTGTTCTCCTAACAGATACGGCAGCTTCTCATCGCTTCATAGAGTTTCAAACGTGTGCTGGATGCACTTTATTTTTTCATAAAACACTGTCCTAATGTCTGTATATTTTGTGCATTCTGTTAGAAGTGCAGTTCTGTCTCGATCTGGTTCAGATCACAGTGTTGACACAACCTTTCTGTCCTGTGGCAGCCATGTTTTCTGTGTCTGCCCGTCTCTATAGTCAGCTTGTGTCCACTGAGTCTGTATCTCATCAACGTGGTTCTCAGTTTTTTTATCTGACACTGTGTACAGATAGTCTGCCATACAATATTCTCTATTGAGGGCCAAATAACATTTCATTTTACTTTGTTGTTGTGTTTGATGTTTCCAATGACTAATGTAATTTTCTTTCATTTGTGCTGTAATTAGATTTAATTTAATTTTGTCAGTATTGTTGTGATTCAGATCTTCAGTGTGATGATTGTCAGTAGATGTTAGTGAAGTTCTGGATCAGATGGTTTCTTTGCTCATCTCTTGGTATTTCAGGGCTTTATAATGATATGAGCGGGGGTCACTGAGTTTCAGATGTTTCCAAAATTTGATTGCTCTTTTTTGTATTTTTATGATTAGTGGATATTTGCCTAATTCTGCCCTGCATGTGTTATTTGTTGTGTGTCTGTGCACATGTAATATATTTTTACAGAGTTCTGCATGCAGGCTTTCAATCGGGTGTTTTTCCCATTTGGTTAAATCTTGATTTGGGTTTGTCAGCGGACCCCACACCTCACTTCCATAGAGAGCAATCGGCTCAATTACTGATTCTAATATTTTCAGCTAAATTCTGGTTGGGATCTCTATAGGATCTCTCTCTGTGTCTCTCTCTCTCTCTCTCTGTGTCTCTCTCTCTCTCTCTGTCTCTCTCTCTCTCTCTCTCTCTCTCTCTCTCTCTCTCTCTCTCTCTCTCTCTGTCTCTCTCTCTCTCAGTCAGTCATTAGTTAACTTTTTAATCTGCCAGCAGTATTTTATTAATGTGCAACATCTTTAAAACAAACTAAAAGCCGTGTTGATATTGATGAAGGGCTGGGGTGATCCCGGTCTTTCTTTCATGCTGTCTTACACGCTGCTCACTGTCATGTGTGATTAGCAACAGGAAGTGTGGCACATTATATTAGACTTTTAAATCGTTTGAGTTAAGTGTAATTTGGGGTTTCTTTGATGAAAATGTTGATCCAGGATCACATCTTACTTTGTGAAATCACAGCGAGCCTATAATGAGGAGGACACTGACTAAAACACATGAATGGATAAGTGTGTCTCAAGTATTTGGATGGAAAATGTTTTGTGTAAGTTTATGGCTGATGCTTTTTAAAATGGAAAATCTTACCTAAACAACTGCTTCAACACATTATTATTATTATTATTATTCTGGTGTTTTTATAGCCAATGTTACCTGGTGCATACAGAGAATATAGAATGTTTTTTTTCCTGATCCTGAAAGAAAGAAAGAAATTGTAAATCTGTCATGTCATGACGCAGCAGAACAGACTGTTTGTGTTCATCTAAATCTCAAAGTCTCCTCTGCATCTTCTGTCTCTGTTTAATGTGGGATCAGATGATCATGAAGACCTGTCTGATATCTGCTGGAAGCCACAGGACACGTCATGAGATATAAAGATTGAGTTCAAACATTTCTACATGAAACATGAGGTGAGTGCAGAATGAAAGTTTTGGATTCAACAGCATAAAATTCATTGTAAACTCTCTCGAAAGCTTTCAGAATCTCTCAACACATTAAAAGTAGATTAATTCTGTTCCTAGTTAACCTTGATCAGGGCTTCATATCTCAGACTCAGTCTTATAGGTCAGCGGGTCGAGCGGTATAGCCGTCTTTAACATGTCAAACTCAATCTGGTTGTCCATATCCAGCACACACAGCACGTTACCGCTGGAGGTCATGGAGTCCTGTAACATGTGTTTAAAGTCTGTGTGAATCAGATCGATATCACCTCCATCTCTAATCCTCGTCCTTCTCCGCGAGCACAACGCCACCTCATTCTCATAGCAGAAGGCGCTGGTGAGCTGACAGCCGCCGCCAAGTCTCGGTGAGTTCCCTCAGCTCTTTAGCGCTGCAGGTGGGCGTGGACGCTACCTCGTAGGTTTTATGAAAGCGAGCGTAGTCAACTCGGTAACGTTCGCCTTCCTCAAAGATAACGGGCTCGAAGCGATGACCCCAGAGTATTTCCCCGAGAAAGATGAGCTGCGCGAGCTGCGAAGCGTGGTCATGGCCGTGGCCTCCACCATTCCCTCCAGAATCACCACGATCTCAAAGTCGTCCGACTCCAGATCGGCCCGGCTCATTCCCCAGAGCGGCGAATCCTCATCGATCGCGTGCGCGATCACCAGAGGAGACACCAGGAAGAGTCTGTCGGTGCCGCCGCCAGTAGCTCCACGCTCAGATCGGTCTGTTCCAGGGGATAAACTCACCTCACGCCGTGGACGTAATGGCCGGTGATGAGCTGAGCGCGCACGTGAGCCTCCACAATGTGACTTCGCCTCAGGTTCCCCACACGCCACATCAGACGGAGCTTTCCGTCCCTCAGCGCTATCACGGCGTTCTGGGAGAAAAGCAAAGTCTGGTTCCTCTTTTTTGGCCGTGCCATCTTGGCCATGATGGTGCCGAGCACGAAAGAGTCGATGACGCAGCCGACGATGCACTGCGCCACCACCGTAGCGACGGCTGCCGGACATTCCTCCGTGACGCAGCGCCACCCGTAGCCGATGGTGGTCTGAGTCTCGATGGAGAACAGAAAAGCCCCCGTGAAGCCCTCGACGTGCAGCAGACACGGCTTCCACTCCTTCTGTCGTCCTCTCGCTTCGGGATCCTTATCGAAGTCTCCATGAGCTAGAGACACGCTGTAGAAGATCAGGCCGAAGAAGAGCCACGACACCAGTGATGTGGAGCAGAAGATCAGCAGCAGGTACCTCCAGCGAACGTCTACGCACGTGGTGAAGATGTCCGCGAGGTAGCGCCGCTGCTTGTCATCCACGTTGGAGAAGATGATGTTGCACTGGCCGTTTTTCTTCACGAAGCGGCTGCGCAGTTGGCCCGTGCCGGCGGTGAAGATCTTTCCGTTGCAGCCGGTTTCCATTCCTGTCCTGTGCTTGTCCCTTCTGCTTCTGAGCTCACGCCGCCGGCGGGGGAATGAAGCCGGCTGGAGCCGTGGCCGTTATGAAGTCTTCAGTCTTTCCTCATCTGGAGACACGATGCTGTACCTGAAGAACACAACAAACGCAAGAGGTTTGGGGTCAGTAAACAGCTGTAATCTGATGTGATGATTTGTTTTGTCCTGTACGTCTTTATAGAGGCTCACTGCAGATGATTCATGGCTTTATTGGCATGATAAAAGCACAGAAACATTAAATATAAACATATTCACACAAATACACAATAAGAGAAAAGATGAAAAAACTATTTATAAAGTATATAAGCAATCTCTCTCTCTCTCTCTCTCTCTCTCTCTCTCTCTCTCTCTCTCTCTCTTCTCTCTCTCCCTCTCTCTCTCTCTGTTTCTCTCTCTCTCTCTCTGGTGTGAGGTGTGTTTAACAGGATTACGGTCAGTGCAGGTTTAAGGATTATAGCCCTCTGTCTGAGTTAATGTCTCCTCAATGTCTCCTCTCTGTCTCTCTCTCTCTCTCTCTCTCTCTCTCTCAGTCTCTCTCTCTCTCTCTCTCTCTCTCTCTCTCTTCTTTTCTCTCTCTCTGTTTCTCTCTCTCTGTCTCTCTCTCTCTCTCTCTCTCTCTCTCTCTCTCTCTCTCTCTGGTGGAGGTGTGTTTAACAGGATTACGGTCAGTGCAGGTTTAAGGATTATAGCCCCTCTGTCTGAGTCAATGTCTCCTCAATGTCTCTCTCTGTCTCTCTCTCTCAGTCTCTCTCAATCTCTCTCTCTCTCTCTCTCTCTCTCTCTCTCTCTCTCTCTCTCTCTCTCTCTCTCTCTCTCTCTCTCTCTCTCTGGTGTGAGGTGTGTTTAACAGGATTACGGTCAGTGCAGGTTTAAGGATTATAGCCCTCTGTCTGAGTCAATGTCTCCTCAATGTCTCTCTCTCTCTCACACACACATACAATACAAAACAAATACAAACGGTCTGTGTTTCCTGTAATAAGTTGCTGATATTTGACTTACTTATTCTCATTTATTCTTTAAAATAATCTAATGAAATGTAGCATGTTAAAAGGCATATGCTATATAAATAAATGTAATTATAACTTTAAGAAATGATGTTGTAACTTGATCATCTTTAGTGTTTCAGTTGTCCTTGTCCTTTGTCTGTCAGTTTCTTGAGGTCTGCAGTTCACATTTATTCTGAGCTCTCATTGACTTGTTTTACTTCATTATCATTAATGTTTTTACACAGTTATATCTTTTCTCCATGCAGACGCATGTCCTCAGATCAACAGATGTATGAAATGTTTCATCTGTTCACAGTAAGGTCTGATGTTCGATGAGAAGAGTTGTGTGATCATCAGATGTGTGTTTTACAAACATCCCACATATATTCATTTTTTAATATGAAAATTGACCACATTCAACACCTGCGGCTGAGCATGTGTGTATATAAAGCACATATCCACTTCATCTGACACACTTTCTACTAGAATTATTTTGTTACTGTGACACAGAATGTGAATCCACTCCAAATAATTAATTATTAATCAATTCAGATCTGTTTCATGTTCTTGTGATGGAAATATAAACATTTGAGTGAATCTTTAGATCTGCAGCAGGTGGAGGATTGTGAGATTTACAGATTTAATAACTGCTCTTTACAATGAAACACACTTAATCCCCGTGAAGGAGATGAGAACATTTCTAACTTATAATCCATTAAATAATGCTTAAATAATCTCCGTGTATAAAAGTGACATGAGAGTGTTTGTGTGTACATCGATTTCATCAATTGAATTGTGTTTTATTTACAGTAACTGTATTACATTGAACACATTTCTGCGCTGTGTTTAGGGTGGATGGTATCAGATAATGGTAGATTCAGTGGAAACAGTGTTTTCAGATCAGACGCATTAAACTTCTTTGATTAAACTCTTTCCACTGGAAACTAGAGCGCGCGCGCGCGCGCGTGCTCGCCCGTCTTGATGTACGGGATTGACAGTGTGACGCGCATGACGCGCAGGTGTATTTCTGCTCCAGATGCGGCGCGTGATCTCAAACACACTATAATCTCTTTTCATTACAGCAGCAAAACTCTTTTTCTTCGTGCTTTATCCTCTCATCTGTCCATCATCTGTCCATCATCTGTCCATCATCTGTCATGTCTGATTATTTAACATAAAACCTCATTCACGTGACGCACATTACAAATATAGAGCTCATATATTTAAATACCAGTTGACGTCTTTATAAATAAAACAGGTTCAATGATGGAATATAGAAGAATTTCTCTTTTAATACTGCACGTGCAGAAACACACATTGACAAATTTATCTGACAAACTTTTAGCAGATGTGTGAGAAATGACTCACCGTATCTGTAGATTCTCCTTATTCTTTCATCGACACGTCCATCTTCACTCTTGTGCAGGTCTCTTTGTAATTCATGTTTTCTTTTATTTTGGACTTTTAGTGGGTTTATTCCTCAGGTCTTTACTCGCGCGTAATCTCGGAGCGCGCGCCCGCTCTTCTTTTCATCCTCGCGGTCCCGCGCTCATGTGGGTAAGGAGGAGGAGGAGGAGGAGGAAGATGCGAGTCTGTCAGGGTGATTATATTCACATCAGACTGATGTCAAGAGAAATTCACCCCAGAATCAGTCCAGACAGAACTTGAGTTCACACAACCATCATCAACTCTTATCCTTTAAAAATCAACACGTTCTTTACAGTGATGTCATATAAGAAGTGAACTCTTTTTGATTCCTCAAAGAACCATTCTATTAGGGTCTTTAAAGCAGCATTACTTTTTTACCTGTATATATATATATATATATATAAATCTTTCTACAAAAATCGTTTGTGTAACACAAAGCTTCTTCACATGTTGAATGTTCTTTATGGAGCCATTCAGCCATTATGAGCTGCCTCTGATGATTATTTCTGTCCTGTCTATGTGTTTTGTGAGATTTTGTGAGAGTGTTTCTATGGAGACGTGTGTTTGTGTGTGATGAGGAGGTGGGAAACACATGACAGTTGTGGAGTGACAGTGGGAGTGTGTGTGGGTGAAGGCGATCATATTAACATAAAACACACAGTCATACATGAGAAAACATATGTTTCATAAGTAATACACATATACTGTACACATGCAGTTACTGTACGTCATTCCAACTCATCTAAAATGTTTCTGCTAAATGACACAGAACTAAAACATCAAGCAGATGAAGGCTATATATCTGTAGATAAAGAGTTCAGTTTTTATTTGAAAAATTAAAATTTATTTTGAGTTCAGTTAAAAATCCATTTATGTGTCCATTTATCCATTTATACTCATTGTTAATTTCATTGACAGATTAAAGTTCAGACAGACTGATTCATAAGACACAATTATTAATACCACACTCATAAAGATTACAGATGCAGTTCAGTACAACAAACATGGACCCGTAACATACAATAGATCTTCACAATATCAAGCATATTACTCAATTGTTATGAATATAAAAGCAGCGTCTCCTCCATATGTGACGGCTACCTGTGATAGCAGACAAAGCTATCCATATCTATAAATGTGTGTCTGTAATGATCTTTCTTTCTAATAAACACACATTCTGTCTATTGTTTTGTATAAATATATTGATTTGGAGTGTAATACAGTGGTGTGTAAACTCTTGTGTTTTATAGTTACATAAGATCAAACCTTCCTAATTTAATGGTGAATGGTTGACTGCTCCTCTGTCACATTGAGTTTACATAGAGCATTCAAACACACACACAGATCAAATCATCCAACACAATCGGAACATTCACACACAAGCCACACAAACACAACATCACAGAACATCCGCACCACCTGTTTATCCACATAAAACTCAAACAAGCTTTCCACCGGCTCTGTGTATGTAACAAATAAGGGTTCTTCACTAGCAGAACCCCTGCAGTGCTGAACAGAACACTTTTATATGGATCCCTAATAAACCCAGTGGTGCTGTAAAGAACCGCTTCAGCACTTTTCAAAAAGATATGGTTCTAAATAAAACTTTAACCATTGTTAAAGAACTTAAAAGAACCATTTTCAATATGTGTTGTTGTTTAATTTTTCCATTTAATATTTCTTTTTAAAGACCGCACTAAAAAAATGTCACTGTGAATGAATGAACTGTGAATGAAAGATTGTTTGTACAAAATGTAGAATGGAGCGCAAAAAAATATCTGCTTCCAGTGTTGAAAATGGATTGTTCATTTTATTTCCTAAATCATACTTAATTCTTTCAACAAATAAAAATATCCTCTGCACTATAAGCATCTGCCATGAGTATTATTAGTTAAGAGTGAGTTTAGTGTTCTCTGGAGGAGAATACTGGTACACACACACACACACATCACACACATCACACACACACACACACACACACACATCACACACACACACACACACACACACACACACACACACACACACACACACACACACACACACACACACACACACAGACACACACACATCACACACACACACACACACACACACACACACACACACACACAAACACACACACACACACACACACACACACACACACACACACATCACACACATCACACACACACACACACACACACACACACACAGACACACACACACAGACACACACACACAGACACACACACAGACACACACACACACACACACATACACAGACACACACACACAGACACACACACACACACACACACACACACACACACACACACACACACACACAATTGAATCATGAAGCATTTCAGTAGTGATGAACATCTGTTATGAACAAGCTGCAAATTTTGCCAATGCAAATATACCATCAAATCAGTAAACCACTAAAACAATGACAACAGAGAGAGATTTAGAGTCATGGTCCAAACATGGTTTTGCATGTAGTCAAAGACCCGTCTGATCTGATTTTACAGTAAAAACATGAATGTTTGGAATAGTATTGATGTGTGTTTAAACAGACTCTTGTTATGAAACTTTCACATAATAAAGATTTACAATCTGACAAACTATCACAGAATTATAAATGACACGAACACCCCAAACACATGTTTTCATCAGATGAAATCTACTTCAGGAGGTTTACATGGACCATGAATGTGAATACGAACAGCTTTATTCCAATGAGCAATTTGATCTGAATAATAAAAACAAGAAAGAGTTATTTAAGGCATATTACATTTATGTATATGTTTATTAGGCTATTAAAATAATAATAATTATTGGTAACTTTACAGTTGAACAGTTAAATTCAGATGGATTCACAGAAACAAAGTATTGTACAAAAGAAATGGAGCAGTTTTGTTGAGAACAGATCAAATGATAGTCAGTTATATCAACACTAAAGTCGCATCATTTCCGTATAAGCACTTTCACATAAACTATATAGCTCAGTTAATTATAACACATAACATCTCAATATTTAAATATTAATGTAGTTTATTGGAGCTGCCAGCTCCGCTCTTTCAATAAGTGTTCTTGCCCTTTAAATGCGCGCCGCAGGTGGTGTGACGCGCTCTCGTGCATGCGCTTGCGCTCGAACAGGAGAGGAAACCCGGATCCTGGATTCGGACCGTCAGCCACGTCACACATCAGGGAGAGAGAGAGAGAGAGAGAGAGAGAGAGAGAGAGAGAGCTGTGGTGTGATATAACGCAGATGATATTTTCACATGATTTTGTGTTTTATGACTCACTTGCAGATTTAATATTGACAGTGTGAAAGTGACGCGCATGCGCTGCAGGACAAACATCTGATCTGGAAACAGCTGCACAACTCTATTCATTAATCTTTGGATAATTGATCGACAAAATGAACATCTTCCGTCTGTCTGGAGATCTCTGTCATCTGATGGCGATTGTTATTCTCTTCCTGAAGATCTGGAGGTCTAAATCCTGCGCAGGTACACACACACAAACTCACATTCATGACATCAACTATTCAAATACATCAAATGAAGTTCATTCGTGAATAAAAGCATGTGAATAAACAGTGTAATCTGTGTGTGATTAGTGCAGACGAGCAGGAGTTTATAGTGTGTTTACGTGGCACATGCAGCTGATTCTGGACCCTGACACACACGCGCGCGCACACACGCGCACGCGCACACACACATGTTGAGATGTTTCTTACAGCATCATCACACAGAACATACAGGTTCTTCTGAAAAACATCTTTACTGGAACTTTGAGATCAACTTGTTTTCTGCTCGTGTGTTTGTGATTTTTACAGGCATTTCAGGAAAGTCTCAAGTGTTGTTTGCTCTGGTCTTCACCACCAGATACTTGGACCTGTTCACCTCCTTCATCTCTATCTATAATACCATCATGAAGGTAATTTGACAGTAGATACACAATGACATGAAAGCGCACTACTGCTGCTGTTATAGTCTGTTGATGAAAGCATCTTTACAGAAAATGATGCAAACGTCTGATCTATCTGAAAGCATCTGACCACTGACCGACTGTACGTGTGACGGCTGTGATGTTTCAGGTGGTGTATTTGGCTTTGGCTTACGCCACCGTCAGTCTGATCTACTTCCGCTTCAGAAACACGTATGATTCTGAGAGCGACTCGTTCAGGGTGGAGTTCCTGCTGGTTCCTGTAGCTGGTCTGTCATTCCTGGAGAACTACGCCTTCACGCCTCTGGAGGTAAAGCTCATCTACACCTTTAACACAAACATCTCTTTAAGACAAACATCTCAACAGTTCATACGCGGAGCTGGTTCAGGTCCAACACACACGTTGTTCTGATGTTGTGTTTTTCTCATCCTCTCTACTGTGTATCTGTAGATCCTGTGGACGTTCTCCATCTATCTGGAGTCTGTTGCCATCCTGCCTCAGTTGTTTATGATCACTAAGACAGGTGAGGCGGAGTCCATCACCACACACTATCTCTTCTTCTTGGGTCTGTATCGAGCGCTTTATCTCGCTAACTGGGTCTGGCGTTATCACGTGGAGGGATTCTTTGACCAGATCGCTGTGGTGTCCGGCGTGGTTCAGACCATCTTCTACTGTGATTTCTTCTATCTGTACTTTACCAGAGGTCAGACGCTTTTTTTCACTTCCAAAACGATTCTTGTCGATTGATCCGATTGCGTTCATCTGATTGTTGTCGTTCTCTGCAGTTCTCAGAGGAAGTGGAAAGATGACTTTGCCAATGCCTGTGTGAGATTATGACATCACCACCCACTGCTGTCTTCCCTATGTACTTGTTGTGCTTTCACTACACATCACAGCTGTAGTGTGAATCGTGCCTTACGTGACCAGACGACTGCTGGACGTGCCTTAATCCTGACGTCCTGTGAAGACTCCGTCTGTCTGTGTGTGTGGGTCTGAAACACTCCTCATGTTATTCTATTATACTTTTTCTCATATTTTATATTCTGTGTGTATATTCTTCTCTAGTTTATGTGGTAGCTGGTTTTCTGATGATGTGTTTGTGTTTTAAGGAGTGTGTAAGACTCAACAGACATATGGCAATATTATACTTCATTTTGTAATGAATCTGATTGTGTTTTATAAAACATGTCAATAAAGAGAGAGAGTCATTTCAGCTCTGAGAACATGGACGGTTCTTTCATCTCACACACACACAAATACACGTTGGGTTTCCATGTTTTATTGGGTCATAATTTTAGTTTCTACTGTATAAACTGTATATTGTATGGTGTAACTGTATTTTTACATTTACAACACACAGCATCTGTCAGTCATTCACATCTCGTCTTTATTTTCAGTTTATGAAGTGCACAGACAGGGTGTTATATTGTGTGATCTCATCACATATGACTGATTGAGTTGTATAAATGCTAAATGTATTTTTTCTTCTCTCTGGAGATCATCGCCTGGATGTTCTTCAGGGTGTTTCTTTAAGCGTGTGTTATTTCAGTACTGTTTTCTTGTGTTTGTATAGTACTTTCGCGCCCTCTCTAATGGCTCCGCCCATCGCTTTAGCAGCAGTTGTGATTGACAGCGGCGTGGAGACGGACGTCACGCCTCTGTAATGGCTTTCACCTTCTTCCTTGCCCCTTCCTTTTTCTCCATCACTCCAGACGCCGACCGCCTCGCACCCACAGCCGCGACTCAGCCTCATACCAGAACAGACGCCCGCCCTCCTCCTCGCCTCTCCTCTTCATCCCGCCCTCCTCGCCCTCTGTCCTCTCAAGCTCCTCCTCTCCGTCCTCTCCCAGAATCCTCCTCTGATGTGGCGACGCATGGCGTCTTAATTGCAGGAGCATGTCGCCGGTGTAACACCTCCCTTTCGTTTCTCTCTATCAGTAGGTCGATCTTTCTCAGCAGCTCGGTGACCTGTGACCTCCTCACGACCTCTGGAGTTATCAAACACGTGACAGCCACTGCGCACAGCCGCACACAAACTCCCAGAGTTCCTCGTTCTCCTTCAGGAAGTCCTCCACGGTTTGGCTCTTTAGCGTGTCACCCCAGGTAATGAGAACGATGGTGTATCTGAGGAACTGGCGGTCCAAACACGGTGCTGAACCAGTCCAGACCGGATCTCTGCTTTGGGTTTGTCTGCAGGGTCTCAACACCAGCAGAAACACATGCGGACCGGGTTCTGCCAGCTTCACGCACCTGCTCAGCTCTGCCTTCCGGATCTCATCAGGGGTCAGGACGGGTGTGAAAGAATCCAGGAGTGTCAATCACCTCCAGTCTCCGCCTTCTCCACCACGCCTCCCGCCCTCTGACACCGGCCGGTGACGGACACGGGCGGTAGACGTCCGTCCAGAAGGCGTCCAGGCCCAGAATAGTGTTTCCTGCCGAACTCCTGCCAGAACCCGCCTGACCTTAACAGAACCGGGCCCTCACGCCAGCAGAACCACCTGACACAGAGAACATTCTTTAGGTTTCTGTATAGAATTACATCACTGAGTTTATCTTTACCATGTTAGTGTCTTTAGATTAATTACATTAAAGCAGAATAGAATGATTAGAATTATAAACAGGATACTTTCGTTTAACATTAAACCAAAACGTGATGAATGAAAACACATTTACTCTTATATAGTATGTACAGTAATTACAGTAATTACGGTTATTGTCCGTTTATGATCATTGGGTTTTATTTTCCCTCACCAGCAGCTGTTGTCTCGTCTGTCTCCGCCATATTCTCACATTCTCATCTATTTCACTTAAAGAGACAAACCCGTAAAAAACACACCGCACTGAAATGCGCACAGCTGATGTCTTCTTCATGTCAGAGTCTTTCATAATTATCCCAGATAAATAACATTAGATTTTATTTCAACATTTTTTCTTTCTGCCATTAAAAATATAGACAAAAATGATAAAGAAGTCAAATCTCTTTCATTGTAATGTTGTTTTATATGTAGTTCGACTTACAATGATATAAGATTATAAAATTACACACAAATTTTCTCTTTTGTTTGTCTCTTACATGCATAAAATAAATCATATTTATGTAAAAACGATGTATCTAATTGCAATTTACAATGTTCACATGTAGGACTAGTGTTGAAGCCAGTGAAGGATCGGCAGGTTTAACATCATTTCTACTTACAAAAGTCATAAAGATGCAGATCTCTACTATATTTATTTACCAGACACTTACAAAACAAACAGACATGTGCAGTAAATACAGAGTAAAACAGAGTAAAATGTGGTACTGCATGATTACACACATAATCTGATCATGACATCTGCTGGTGAAGAATTACATGACAATCTACAGTCTGTTATATCAAACAAACATCACACACACACACACACACACACTTCAATCCACAATAAGAGCTTTAAAAGAAATCAAGAGTGACGTCATTCAAAATAATAAGAGTCCTACATTATTATTTCCGTTCTTATATCTTACATACATAACAAACATGCACATAGTTAAACATTTAACAATAAATATTTCATGACATATTTAAATAGAATTATTAATGAACTCTTAGCTTTCAAAATAAACATTATTAACAAAATAAACTTAATTTACTGCCTCACTGTTTTTCTTTTAGCCCATATATAGTGAAGCGTATGAAGCGAATCATTTGATTGGTTGATGTAACACAAAGTCTCGCTGTGATTGGTCAGATTGATTCACCGACGCGTTCCCGCTGTGTGTGACGCTGTTGCTGTAACTGTCAGTCAGTCCGCCGCTTTAATTACTTCATATTTTTTATCGACGTTTGTTTTGTTTATTTTACCACCAAGTTTGGGGGTCAATTCTTTACTGTGGAGATTTTTTTACATCGTTAGGAGTGAAATGTGACAAATGTGAAAGACAACTAACATAATCATCAACTAAAGTTCATTCAGAATCGTGTAGCATGTCGAGTTATGATGTTATCTGTGAGAACATTCACCACAGGCACGCGCCGCGGTGGTGCGCGTGCTGGGAGCGCGCCGTCGCTTGTGTCGCGTGCGTCGTGGAGATGATGGACAGGCCGGACGTGTCAGTAAGATCCAGAAAATATCGACAATTTATTACCAGTTCATTATAACTGACGGCCATTAACAGACTGTCTGTATTATTTAGGGATGCAGCATCAAAATGAGTCCGTCTTTTATTAACTGCGAATGACAGAACGAATGAATCCTTCGCAGCCTCCCGCGTCCTTTGAAGGATCGAGCCTTCGAACTGGGACGCGAGGGATTCATTCGTTCATCCGAATTCAGACATTTGTGTGTCTGTGGGTCTGAGCGCGTGTTTTTCTGCAGGCTGTGCGCAAGCGCGCTGCGCTGTTGTGTGTGTCGCGCGCGGAGGAGGTTCGCGAGCTGCTCTACTGTGAGGAAAACCACAGAGTAAACTTCACCTGCTCACTATTGAGTGAGAGACACACACACTTCACCTGCTCACTATTGAGTGAGAGACACACACACACACACTTCACCTGCTCACTATTGAGTGAGAGACACACACACTTCACCTGCTCACTATTGAGTGAGAGACACACACACTTCACCTGCTCACTATTGAGTGAGAGACACACACACACACACACTTCACCTGCTCACTATTGAGTGAGAGACACACACACTTCACCTGCTCACTATTGAGTGAGAGACACACACACTTCACCTGCTCACTATTGAGTGAGAGACACACACACACTTCACCTGCTCACTATTGAGTGAGAGACACACACACTTCACCTGCTCACTATTGAGTGAGACACACACACACTTCACCTGCTCACTATTGAGTGAGAGACACACACACTTCACCTGCTCACTATTGAGTGAGAGACACACACACTTCACCTGCTCACTATTGAGTGAGACACACACACACTCTCACCTGCTCACCATTGAGTGAGAGACACACACACTTCACCTGCTCACCATTGAGTGAGACACACACACACTTCACCTGCTCACTATTGAGTGAGAGACACACACACTTCACCTGCTCACTATTGAGTGAGAGACACACACACACACACACTTCACCTGTTCACTATTGAGTGAGACACACACACACTTCACCTGCTCACTATTGAGTGAGAGACACACACACACACTTCACCTGCTCACTATTGAGTGAGAGACACACACACTTCACCTGCTCACTATTGAGTGAGACACACACACACACACTTCACCTGTTCACTATTGAGTGAGAGACACACACACACACACACTTCACCTGCTCACTATTGAGTGAGAGACACACACACTTCACCTGTTCACTATTGAGTGAGAGACACACACACTTCACCTGTTCACTATTGAGTGAGAGACACACACACTTCACCTGTTCACTATTGAGTGAGAGACACACACACACACTTCACCTGTTCACTATTGAGTGAGAGACACACACACTTCACCTGCTCACTATTGAGTGAGACACACATACACACACACATCTATCAATCTAATGCTGCTTTCCAGACGCCGCAGATTTAGTAAATTTCCCACCTTAGCCCGGAAATGACCCTCTTTTAATGTTGCTAAATACTTAATGTTATAATGTCACCAAATCACCTAATCATACAGACGTTATTTCCGGGTTGTCTAAAAAGCAGCAGACGTGTCTATCTAAAGTGTATATGGACGTCACAAGCGTAAGGGGTGACAGACAGACAGGTGTGTCATAACTGTTTGTGTTGTAGGATTGTTGTCGTGCTCTGTGGATTTATCACTGCGGGATCAGGCAGGAAAGGGTGAACAATCACACACATTGATTGTGTTTGTAGTGTTATCATATACTGCACTATACAGTATTGTGATGTGTGTTTGGGTTTCAGTACTGCTGCAGATGTCAATAGACAAACCAGAAACTCTACACGTCATCCTGAATGAGATTCACTCACAGGTGCACACAGACACACTTACACACTAACACATACAGTATCAGAAACACTTACTCACTGTTGTTTACGTTTATTTTCCACATTTTAGAATAGCAGTAAACTCATCAAAACCATGAAATAACTTTTTAAACAGCACCAAAGAAATTTCTATCTATGCTGGACTCTTATTGACTGCTTTTAATACATTATTTGCAATCCAAGTAATTCATTTAGTACTGCAGAACACTAACTTGTTTTGATAAAGTTGCTCCTCTCTCTCTCTCTCTCTCTCTCTCTCTCTCTCTCTCTCTCTCTCAGTTGAGTGATGGCAGCAGGTTGAGTGTTTCTCTTCAATCTTTCATGTTTTTGGGGAATCTTTTGGACTGTCATCCTTCTCTGAGTCAAGCACTCACCTCCAGTCACTGTAAGACTCTATTGTAGTCATGGGGAACTCCTTTAAGTGTTATGTAGTACCTTTTTTGTCAAATAGAGGCGCTATATAGCACTGTAAGGTATAAAGAGCCTGTTAAGTGTCTGTATGGTTCTTCAGTGGTTCTTTGGAGGGATTAAGGTGCAACCTTAACTTTTTCGTTTATTATTATATTTGATGTCAGTTTTTTCAACACTGGTAATCCTAGTTTTTCTTTACACACACACTAATGTTTGTGGTAATTGACAATATGATGTGGCTTAAATATTTGACTTGAAAACTGTCAGAATCTCCTGCAGACAAACACAATTAGATGAATCTGATTTCTGTCACTCTAGAGAACATACTGTTACACACAGTTCTACAGCAGATGTGTGTGTTTTTGTGTAGTGTGTTTTTTAGAGTGTGTGTGTGGAGGTTTGCTGGTATCGGATGAGCAGGTGAAGGTTGCTGTGTGTTACGTGCTGATCAGAATCTGAGCTCCGTCACTGCAATCCACACGCGCCCGACTCAATTCGGCCACAGAATGTGTGTAGCGTTGCTACACACATTATCAGACACACAAACAACTGCTCTCACCATCAACTGTCTGGGTAAGACACACGCTGTGTGTGTGTGTGTGATTCAGGTGTGTTGATGCAGATGTTGCAGTACTCTGATGTTGTGTGTGTGTGTGTGTGTGTGTGTGTGTGTGTGTGTGTGATTCAGGTGTGTTGATGCAGATGTTGCAGTACTCTGATGTTGTGTGTGTGTGTGTGTGTGTGTGATTCAGGTGTGTTGATGCAGATGTTGCAGTACTCTGATGTTGTGTGTTTGTGTGTGTGTGATTCAGGTGTGTTGATGCAGATGTTGCACACTCCGATGTTGTGTGTGTGTGTGTGTGTGTGTGTGTGTGTGTGATCCAGGTGTGTTGATGCAGATGTTGCAGTACTCTGATGTTGTGTGTGTGTGTGTGTGTGTGTGTGTGATTCAGGTGTGTTGATGCAGATGTTGCAGCACCTCTGATGTTGTGTGTGTGTGATTCAGGTGTGTTGATGCAGATGTTGCAGCACCTGATGTTGTGTGTGTGTGTGTGTGTGTGATTCAGGTGTGTTGATGCAGATGTTGCAGTAATCTGATGTTGTGTGTGTGTGTGTGTGTGTGTGTGATTCAGGTGTGTTGATGCAGATGTTGCAGTACCTGATGTTGTGTGTGTGTGTGTGTGTGTGTGTGATTCAGGTGTGTTGATGCAGATGTTGCAGTACTCTGATGTTGTGTGTGTGTGTGTGTGTGTGTGTGTGATTCAGGTGTGCTGATGCAGATGTGCAGTAATTTGATGTTGTGTGTGTGTGTGTGTGTGTGTGTGTGGATTCAGGTGTGTTGATGCAGATGTTGCAGTACACTCTGATGTTGTGTGTGTGTGTGTGTGATTCAGGTGTGTTGATGCAGATGTTGCAGTACTCTGATGTTGTGTGTGTGTGTGTGTGTGTGTGTGATTCAGGTGTGTTGATGCAGATGTTGCAGTACTCTGATGTTGTGTGTGTGTGTGATTCAGGTGTGTTGATGCAGATGTTGCAGTACTCTGATGTTGTGTGTGTGTGTGTGTGTGTGTGTGTGTGATTCAGGTGTGTTGATGCAGATGTTGCAGTACTCTGATGTTGTGTGTGTGTGTGTGTGATTCAGGTGTGTTGATGCAGATGTTGCAGTACTCTGATGTTGTGTGTGTGTTGATGAGTCTGGGAGAATGCAGTGAAGAACAGTTGCCATACAAATCACTGCCTCTTATTATAAAGGAGGTATGACCATACACACACACACACACACACACACACACACACACACACGCACGCACACACAGAAATAAACTAAATAAACAATTTTGTTAACACTGTTTGAGAACTAAAAAAATTTAATCTGCAGAATTTAAGAAACAAAAGCATGTTATGAAACATGCCGTAATGTAACTGTGTGTGTGTGTGTGTGTGTGTGTAGTTGTTGTTGAGCACTCAGGACTCTGTACAGGTGGTGTGTATTCGCTGTGTTTGTGCGATACTGCTTCACTCTCCAGCTCGCTTTACTTCCTCCTTCATTCAGGCAGATTTACCCGGTGAGATGAATCAGTGTGTGTTACATCATTTATTGATTCTTTGATTTTGTGTTACTTTTATTCATCTTTAGCTGGATTCACTGATCATAGGTCTAAACACACACATGTACTGTCATCCTCATTCAGATGATTACATTACAGACTGGGTCACTGTGAACAAAGTCTGTTTACTGAAGTCGGTTCACTCCGCCGCCATGTTTGCAGCGCCTTCCAGCAGCTATTTCAGTCATATCAAGACAACAGTCCCCAATCTATTTAAATGGGGAATGGCAGATATTTCTACAATTTATTAACATATTTCTGACCAACAATTAAAACCTGACATTAACTGTATCATAACGTTTGTTTCTTAAGCTCAAATTGCACAAAAAAAAAACACATTTTCCGAGATGCGCATGTGCACAGGCCTCTGTAAACAGCCTCTCCCCTGTCTTTATCGATTAGAGATTGGTTCAAAGTGTGCGATGCAATCTGCCCCGTTCGTAACAGTTAATAATAATGATCTTTGATGTGACTTATTGTGTACCTGTGTGTGTGTGTGTGTGTGTGTGTCAGAGTTTCTGTTTGAATGTGTGTGTAACAGCAGTGAGATGATGTTGTGGTGGATATTTACTTGTCTGCTGCTCATGTCTGAAGATCCTCTGTTCTTCTCACAGTGTCACTCTGTGTACGGTAAGTGTGTGTGTGTGAATGTGATATTAGGGTTAAAATTAGGAATACGCTCTTCAACCTCTTCAATACAGGAAGAGAGATTAAAAAATACATGGATTATTATTTGTGTGTGTGTGAGTTAGGTATTGAGTCATTAGTGCGCAGTCTAAATGAGACTCTGGAAACATCCAGTACTGAGGTGCAGAAACAAGGACTGGAGCTCCTGACAGCCATACTGGACAGGTAACACACACAAGTAACACTATAATAACACAAAAGATGCCCCAGTCAGTGGTGTAAACAATGAGGAATTGTGTGTGTGTTTGCAGGCAGCCAGCAGGTGTGTGTCTGTTTCCAACAGGATCAGAGTTTTCTGCTGTTGCTGATGTCATCATTAAGGGCGTGGCCTCCTCCTGTCCGCAGGTGTCTATTCATGCTGTACGAGCCGCTGCTTATCTCCTCAGGTATCACACAGTCAGAAGGATTCATAAAGCAGCAGTCAGTGATAAAGATATGAGAGATTCACTGTGTGTGTGTGTGTGTGTGTGCTGCAGGCCTCATCATCAGTCCGGTACAGTTCAGTTGTCAGTCATCAGGAGTCTTGTGGAGGCTGTGATGTGTAAATGCACTGATCATCAGTCAGTGAAAGCAGAAAGATTTTTACTGCAGATTCTCACATGCTTTGATGCAGCCTGCAGGTCAGGAACACACATACACACACACACACAGATGAGCTGCAGTCATTTCTTTAGTCGTTATTAAAATATAATAATTTAATAATTATTTTTGTAACAAAAAAATGAAGTTGACACGGAATGGAAACACCTGATACACTGTTGACTTTGTATTGCTCACTGGAGTGTGTGTGTGTGTGTGTGTGTAGCTTGACTGAAGTGTATATGAGTGAGTGTAGTCAAAATGACAGTGTCTGTTCAGTTCCACAACAGCAGGACACACTGGAGACACTGTGTGTGTATCTGCTGCACTGCTGTGATACAACCTGCATTCCCACTGTCACTGTGAGTAACACACACACACACACACATCATCATTCCCACTGTCACTGTGAGTAACACACACACACACACACACACACACACACACACATCATCATCATCATCATTCCCACTGTCACTGTGAGTAACACACACACACACACACACACACATCATCATTCCCACTGTCACTGTGAGTAACACACACACACACACACACACACACACACACACACACACACACACACAGACACACACACACACACACACAGACACACACACACACACACATCATCATCATTCCCACTGTCACTGTGAGTAACACACACACACACACACACACACCATCGTTCCCACTGTCACTGTGAGTAACACACACACACACACACATCATCGTTCCCACTGTCACTGTGAGTAACACACACACACACACATCATCGTTCCCACTGTCACTGTGAGTAACACACACACACACACACATCATCGTTCCCACTGTCACTGTGAGTAACACACACACACACACATCATCATTCCCACTGTCACTGTGAGTAACACACACACACACACACACACACACACATCATCATCATCATCATTCCCACTGTCACTGTGAGTAACACACACACACATCATCATTCCTACTGTCACTGTGAGTAACACACACAATACACACATCATCATTCCTCACTGTCACTGTGAGTAACACACATAATACACATCATCGTTCCCTACTCGTCACTGTGAGTAACACACACACACACACATCATCATTCCCACTGTCACTGTGAGTAACACACACACACACACACACACACACACACACATCATCATCATCATCATCATTCCCACTGTCACTGTGAGTAACACACACACACATCATCATTCCCACTGTCACTGTGAGTAACACACACACACACACACACATCATCATCATCATCATTCCCACTGTCACTGTGAGTAACACACACACACACACACACACATCATCATTCCCACTGTCACTGTGAGTAACACACACACACACACACACACACACATCATCATTCCCACTGTCACTGTGAGTAACACACACACACACATCATCATTCCCACTGTCACTGTGAGTAACACACACACACACACACACATCATCGTTCCCACTGTCACTGTGAGTAACACACACACACACATCATCATTCCCACTGTCACTGTGAGTAACACACACACACATCATCATCATTCCCACTGTCACTGTGAGTAACACACACACACACACACACACACACATCATCATCATCATCATTCCCACTGTCACTGTGAGTAACACACACACACACACACATCATCGTTCCCACTGTCACTGTGAGTAACACACACACACACATCATCATTCCACTGTCACTGTGAGTAACACACACACACAATAATCACACACATCATCGTTCCCATTGTCACTGTGAGTAAATACACACACACACACATCATCGTTCCCACTGTCACTGTGGAGTAACACAATAATAATACACACAATACACACACACATCATCATCATCATTCCCACTGTCACTGTGAGTAACATACACACACACACACACACACACACATCATCATCATCATCATTCCCACTGTCACTGTGAGTAACATTGAATAATACATCACATCATCATCATTCCCACTGTCACTGTGAGTAACACACGCATTGTCTCTACTGTTACTGTAATGCTCACATCATATCTGTGTGTGTGTGTGTGTGTGTGTGTGTGTGTGTGTGTGTGTGTGTGTGTGTGTGTGTGTGTGTGTGTGTAGAGAGTGTGTGAGCATCTCTCTTCTCCGCAGCTTCTGCAGGTGTTACTGTCGATTCTGTCTCGTCAGTTTTCTCTGTGTCCTGCTCACATGTCGTCCTTCTCCAGGAAACTTGGTAAGATGACACACAGGTCAGAGGTCATGAGAGACGTATAAAACTCAAATCCCATGCACGAAACATTTGCAGTGTCATGTGACTGTTTTAGGATGCTGGTTATTGTTTTGTGATCGGCACAAATGACTCACTGGATCTTTGGGTCATGCGTTCAGAACTGACCTTCCAGATGTGGTGGGAAAATAAACAACAGTTACAAACGAGCAACGCAAAAACTATACGATCCTTAACTTAACTGCCGTTACTTCTAACATCATCTCTCTCTGTCATTCTCTCTC
>JAGGEC010000061.1:0-74958 GCA_019155185.1 Beaufortia kweichowensis | reverse complement strand
AGGTGTTCTTATACTTCTCTTCAAAAGCGTATTCAGATCAAATCATTTATTCGGTGTAGGATCTTTCTTCTCTTTCTTCTGTACTCCATTCTTCTTTTTATGGATACACGCGTTCCCTGTGAGTGTGTGATGATCATCAGCAGGATGACGAGGTTCCCCGTTGCACCCCAATTAGATCTGGTTGTCCACATCGTTCTCACCCCTCCTCTTTTCCTGACTCCTAATAGAGTAGGGATCGTTGGTTTCTTCACTGACGTTGAGACGAACAGCCACTTCAAAACTGTCCCCTTTGAAGTCAGCCTTCCCCACTACTCCGATGAATCACTCAGAGAAGGTTGAGTTTGATATGGCTTTGATGAATCCACAAAGGTCGTTCTGCAATCTTTACTGCGGTTGGGGTGGTTATCAGCACTTGATAGGGACCTCCCACTTTGGGCTGGACCAGGTCTTCCGCTTTTATGACCTTGATGAAGATCGTGAATCGCTTGGTTTCACAGCTGTGTGTCCTGCAAAACAGAAGAAGAAGGAGATTTGGGCAGTATGTTTGCTTGTTTCACTTCCCTTTCGTTAAAAACCTTTTTTCAAATAATCACTAAGAGTGTGCTCTCTCGCCTGCTTCTTGAACTGTTGATGGAAAATCAGGTATTTGAAACTGTCGGCCCATATATGATCTCAAAAAGGTGTCAGGCCTTTAGGTGAAGGTGTTATTCTCATGTATAATTTTACCAGGTCTAAACATTCCAGGCCATGGTCTCTTTTGTTCCTTCCATGCATTTTCTTCAATCTATTTTTCTAATTGTGCCATTAGTTCTTTCTACCAGCCCTGCACTCTGAGGGTGATAAGCACAGTGATGTTTCAATGTCATGACTAAATTCTCAGCCATCTTCTTGACAACTTCATTTTACAAAATGAGGACCATTGTCACTGTATATCTTTTCAGGTACACCATGGTTTGGAACTATATTTTTTATAGCTTTTGCTACCGTTATTGCATCTGCTTTTTGCTGAAGGCACAATTTCTACCCATCTTGAGAAAACATCTACTATCACCAGGCAATAACGATAGGGTCCACTCTGACTTAATTCTATAAAGTCCATACAAAGATGTTGAAATGGGTGTTGTGGTTCTGGAAAACGTCCTCTCTGTGGTCTCAGCTTTCCCCTGTGCGTTATGTCTTATACACACTCTACATGCTTTTACAAAAATTTTTGAGTAAGAATTGAAACCATAGGCTTTAAAAGTATTTCTCTATACTGATTTACCATCCCTCCTGTTGAGGCAATGGCATGGCCCATGGCTCAATATTACTGCTGCTTTGAATAAAGCTTTGGGTAGAATAGGCTTATCCTCTACACACATCAAATCATCATTGTTTTTTACAGCACCTTGCGCTTTCCAGTATTCTTGTTCTTTTGGTGGTGCTGCATTTTGCATATCTCATTCCATTCTATGTGATCTGACAAATGTCATGGGCATTTCCATAAATTAGATCTAATAGTGGCTGTGTCTTTTGAGCATAGCTAGGGATCCAAGCCCTGCAATAATTACGCCAATCCTAAAAAAATTACATCATGTGTCTTTTTTGTTACAGGTGGTTTGGTACGGGCTAAAATAGCCTGCTTTGTTTGTGCTTTGTATAAATTTCCCTTCGGATGTAAGTCTGTGCCCTAAGTATTGAACTTCTCTTTTTACCCACTGCAGTTTCTGTTTCTTGACTTTATTTCCTGTTTTGTAAGATACTGCAGCAAAGCTATAGAATCAATTCTGCATTGCTCTTCAGTGTCAGAGGCCACTAATATGTCATCTACATATACAAGTATTTGACTTTCCATCGGAGGATTAAATGCTGCTAAACAATTACTAATTGCTTGTGAATAAATCGCTTGGACTCTCACAATAACCTTGGGGTAACTCTTATTGTATGATATGACTTTCCCCTGAAAGGTAAAGGCAAACCAAAACTGTGAATCTGGATGTATGGGAATGGAGAAAAATGCATTGCTAATGTCTACTACAGTGAACACTTTACATGTTGGTTTTAACTGATTCAATAGCGTATGTGGATCTTGGACCAGGGGTTACTTCAGATCGTGCACTGCCTCATTCAACTGCTCTCAAATCCTGCACCATCTGCCATTCATTCTGTGCTTGCTTTCCTTACAGGAAATATTGGTGTGTTACAGGGAATCATTACAAACTCTAATAACTTTAGCTCTGAGTAAATCTTGAATCACTGGGGTTATGCCTCTTACAGCGTCCTCTTTAAGTGGGTATTGTTTAATTCTAGGCCTCCAATCTGACTTTGGGGTGATAACTACTGGCTGTGCAGTGGTCAATCTGCCTACATCTGTAACATCTTTCGTCCACAAAGTGGGCGGCAGAGAATCTAAATCTTCCTCATCTCTTGACAAAAGTGTTAATCACATTTGAGTTTGTTCATTTTGTTCTTGATGAACAGCAGGATTTGCAAGGAAATCTCCTGTTATTTTACTTCTATATATTTGGAGACTATGACTGTAACACTGGCCTTCCTGTCCTGTGGGGGCCCAATCTTTGGCTTGTTTAGCTTTCTGTGCTATTTCCCCTAAGTCAGCCCATGACATCGTTCCTGACTTAGCTATTGATATATGGGGTATGACAGGCATACTATACATCTCTTGTGCTTCGGGTGTGAGCTCAGCTTGAGCGACTGCAACTGAAACACCATCACTGTACACATACTTTACTTTTACTGGCTGAGTTCTCAGTTCTTCCAACTCCCTTAAGTATGTCAAATCAATTGCACTGTAACAGTCATATCTCATGGTCACATGCAAATCAAATGTGGTCATTATATTCTCTGGGTTGCTCAAGTATGTTAAAGCTCTCTGTTTAAAATCATCTGGCTTCCCTATGTCAGGGTGTAGTAGTAGTCTAATAAATTCTCTTCAGGACTGTCTACATGAGCCACAACTGGAATGTATGTTGCTTTCATGCCTCCCTTGACAGGTACTAAACTTATTCCAAGTCTGGACATTAATTCTCTTCCTAAGAGATTAACTGGACATCTGGGAGATATAACTGCGTCAGCATAAAGGTCTTTGTTCTGTACTAAATCCCTAATATGTAATGGTAAAATGAACTTTCTCTCTATCTGTCCATCTGCAGATTTTACTAGTATGGTTTGGCCTGAAGGGATAAGATGTGGTACATACTCTTTCAGCACAGTTCTACATGCTCCTGAATCACATAAAAATCGCACCATTACACCATTCACTTGTAGTTCTATTTCTGGTTGTTCTTCAAAAATCCCCATAGTCTGTATGGCTGCTGCACAGTCTACTATGGGTTCATGTAGTCAATCTGTTTCGTATCCTGGGTTTATAGGGGGAGGGGGACGAAACTCTCTATGTCCCTCTCTTCCGTTTTTTAGTTTCTGAAGGGGATAGAACTCCCATGTCTCACTTTTCCATTTTTCTGACAGTTTCTCATCTTATTATACTTTATTCTCAATTCACTGTCTCTTTACTTTTATTTATACTGCTTATACTGTTAAAAATATTTCACATCAACATATATTACTTTATATTATCCAATAATCACAAAAACCACTGCTCCTTAAAGCTATAGAGCAAATTTGTCTCTTCTCTTCTTATCAAGCCTCACACACACACAGCCGCACATCTGTTTCTCTCAGACTCTCTTTTGTTTGCGCAAACACCTACCACACTTACTTTCTCACACACTCTTCTTTTCAACACATAAACAACACACTCAACCTTGAGCAACCTCTCACACACACACACACTTCTTATTGAGATCTGGAATCTTCTTTGTATTTCACAAAAACAATTGACTCATTTAACTTAGTTCAATTTGGAGAAGTTTACTGAAGTGCTCATACCACCACAGGCTCACCTTCAGGCATATCACACAAACCATTACTATAATAAAAGCAAATATGCTTACGTTATAATGGCGCAGCCAGTTTGTCGCGATAGCCTTTTGTCAACCTATAGCAGATTCACCCTCCAACCTTTTCCAATCCAATGCATTACACTCTGTCTGAGCAACCGGGTCAGTTTTACTCACTTTTCACTGCAACTTTTATTAACACAGGAGAAAAAAGCAGTATTGACAGGGATTTTCACCCCTGCAATTTACTGCAATTTACTCCAGGACGGATTTCCTTATACTCACTTAACAATAAACACAGATCATACAAATACACAACTTAACATTTGTTGATACACTTCCTCTACACAACAAATAACCTAACGAGTTTGCACTCTGTCTCATCAGTTTTGTTTTTCCTGATGAAGGCAACCCTCGCCAGAACCAATGCCTTACTTCTTACAGGACTTTAGCCTAGGATTCTTCTCAGCGCTTCTCTTTTCTAATTCTAACTATATATTTCTAAAAATATAAAAATCTGAACCTTCTGTTCTCCTCAAGACCAAATCAACAGAAAACACAGATCAATACATGCATGCATTTAGTTCTTTTGAAATCAAAACCCCTTTTCCGCTTTTACTTTTACATTTTTTATTCCCATTCAATTTAGTTCGATGAGTTTTAGAAGAACTTAAAGTGTCTCACCACAAGCGACTCCAGAGACAGCCTGCCGTGGTCCACTCTCTTAGTTCTCTTCTATCCTGCCGACTACGCCAAATATGTTGTGGATTCCCCATCTCCCAATTTTGAAGAAATACTCAAAGGTCTTTGGGTTATGATGCCAAAAGAATAGATTTTATTGTGAAAACAATCAAGCCGAGCCCATCTTTAGATGAAACTGAGGGCTGTTTGGTTAAACAGGGTTTATATAGGTTGGTTTGCACACATACATCTCATTTTGTTTTACCTGGGGTTTTGGATTTTTCCATTATGTTGAAACTAGATGTTAAAGGACCTTTTATAAAAACATGTGAGATCCTGCTGACTTACCAGCACACACAGAAACATATGATACATGATTCCTTTATATTTTTAATAGTAGAATAACTAGTACATAATTCCTTCATTTTATGATTAATAAAATCTTCTTCATAATCCTGTTAGTTTGCATGCGATAGTTCATCAATGCCAAAGACAATGCATCAACCCAGTTCAGTTTAGTGTCTGCACAAAGTTTATTAATCTTAGCTTTGAGGGTTCCTTTCACACTTTCAACCATTCCTTGCGATTGCGGGTCATACAAACATCCTAGTCCTGTTTTATATTCTCAGCTGCTGCAACACAGTCGTAACAGTCTTTGAACAAAAGCAGATCCATTGTCAGAACTTTTTTGTGATAGTATTCCAAATCTGGGTAATAAGGCTCTTGTTAGTACAGTTCCAGAGCCCTGGTCTGAAGATGGTACAGCTTTCCCCCACCTGCTGAATCTGTCAATTATCACAAGTAAATATTTCTTGCCTCTTACTGTCTTTAGCATGTCCACATAATCCATTACCAGATGTTAAAAGGTCCCTTTTGCACAGTTATATGTCCTATATGTGTTGATGTTCCTTTCTAATATTATTCTGGGCACAAATGTCACAGCTTGTCAAAAAGCTGTCCACTATGGTTTCTAAGTAAGGTGACCAATACCCCTGCTGTTTTTTTTCTCTCAATATCTCTCCTCTCCCACAATATTCAAAACCACGAGCATCAGTTATTAATAGGTTTTAAATGAAACAGTGATGTGAACGCCATATTCCATTACTGTCTTTATTATACCCTCTTTACCTCCACATTGCCTGTTCATTAACACTATCCTTTGTCTCAATACGAATAAAATCTGTTATCTGAGGCTCAGGCTGAGTAAGTATCATAGGGGACATAACTGCAGTATGACAACCAGATGCTTTTCTTGCTTCTAATCAGCAACATTGTTACCCATCATTATGAAATCATTCCCTTTTTTATGGGCCTGGCATTTGATTACTGCTAGTTTTTTTGGTAGCATAATGGCAGATATAAGTTGGACTATCTGTTCTGCATGTTGAATAGGTGTTCCATCACTCTTCTTAAATCCTCTCTGTTTCCAAATTGCTCCAAAAAAAGTGACATATGCCATGCGTGTATGCTCGGTGTATACATTTGCAGTTTGGCCTTTTGCTAACTGACATGCTACAGTAAGGCTTTCAACTCAGCTAATTGAGCTGAACATGGTTGTTCACAATGCTGTGAAATAACAGAAACAGATTTATTCCCTTCTTTCTTTACTACTGCATATCCAGCATAATTTTCTAGATGGTCTCTGAAACAAGATCCATCCACAAAATATTCTACAGTAGCATCTTTCATTGGGCATGATTCTAAGTCATGATTCTATAAGATTCTATGGATGGCTAAAATAAGTATAATGTGTGGAATTGCATTAGTTGTTTTTGCACACTTGTTTTGTTATATGATTTCCTGTTCTCAGGTCCAGGATGACCAAAGCTGCAGCCACACAAATGATTCTTCAAGCAAAATCCACACACCTCAAAATAAACTGGTGCTTAATTCAACTGTTGTTAATGATCCAGATAGTTATGATTATGAGTCTTATCACTTTAAACCTTAATAGGGTTGCCACTGCTTTCCTTTGTCTTTTCAAAATGGTTATGCACAGTTATGCACAGACATAGTGTAAAATTGTATTTTGTTGTTTTCTTTTAAGATTGCCGCATATTAAGCCTTTGTATAGGCAGTTATTTAGGCATTATTATGTTTACTATTTTGGCACAAAACCCTTATATCTTATGTACTCTGACAATATGTTTATTGCTTTAACATAAACTGAGAATAAGAAAAAAGTACACCTTGACCCAGATGACGTCACCAGATAGCACCCCAGGTGCTCTGTTCCTGTGGGTTCCTCTGGCAACGTTGGAGGACACCCCTGATGTTCTACTTCAGCACCATCACACTATTGTAGAGACTTGGCCGGGCCAAATGTTGGATTTCTTTAAGGGATCATAAAGTTACGACAAACAACAAATTCCTAGGGGGGGAGTCAACACCAGAACCCCTTTTGGCTCCAGAAAGTCTGGGTTAAGTGATGACCTGCCGGTTGTTACTTAACTCAGGAGGACAGTTATGGTACCTCTCTGGCCTTCCCAGAGAGGGTAACCCCCAGCTCAACTCCCCTGAGATTCTCCAGGCCCCTGGAGATTTGCAGAGAGGACTAGAGAAGTACATTCCAAACACCTCAAAGAGACTCTTTAGGATGAGCGGGACAAAACTGCCCAATTTGTATCTATATATATATATATATATATATCTATTTATGTGTGTATTCCTCCATAATCACGTGATACCCTGCCATAGTTATTGCATGCATTTCAGTGTCATTGAAGTTTAACTTTTATGTCATGACAGATGAATGAATAACTATTGTTCTTACTTCACTTCTCTCTCATGTGTGGTATCAAAATGATCCACAAATTATTTCCTAAATAATGATGCACAGTACATAGTCATGGCGTGCATCATACCCAATTTGCAATAAGTTTATGTGTTCGGTGCAAACAGGACATAAACCGTACCTGTGTAAATCATTTGTCACAGAGAAGGACAAAGAGATTTCTCCCGGCGCCAACCACGCCCTTTTGCCATTGGTCAAAAGATCTGACCGGGCGTGACTGTTGTGCCTTTAAGACCACAATGCATCGAACAACTCTTTGCTCAGAAACTTGGAATCTCTCCAAAACTTCGTGGACCTGCCCTTCTTCAGGACAGCTTTTCCGGCAATCTTACTTCGCAGACTTCGACACTTCTCGCTGAAACTTCGGCTCTCGAACGGATTCGGCGAATCCACCGGGACACTCTCTCTCTCTCTCTCACAAGCGCCAGGATTCAACAGCGCTTAAAAGCAACTGCCCCTTGGCTACCAAGGTGAACTTTTAGTAGAGAAAAACCCGGTGGTTGTGTCCTGCTGATTTAATATGCCATTCTTTACTCTTTACTCTAATTTTTCTATGCTTTATCTTGTGTGAATGTGTATGTTTTGTGTTTTGTGTTAGTTAATCGATATCATATTTCCATAGTTTAGTCAATAAATATTCATTTGTATTCACTCATGATTGTCTCTGCTTAATGCTCATAACACATCCCTTAAACTGTGCGATACTGTTACCAGCTCCGTATGTATTACTGTATTGGGCATGGACCGTTGTTAATCAAGGCCAGAAGAATAACGTGTTTATTGTACCAGGTAATGCTACAAAATACATATAGTTAATAGTCTTTATCTGTAAGTATTTCCATTTGAGCCACAAGTAATTATAACCTGAAACTGAACCGTGTTTTAAATAACACCGTCTTAGTTTCACAATAACTAGTAGAGATGCTGGAGAGTGTTTTAAATAACACCATCCCCACAGAATCGCTACATAAATGGTGGAGAATGAAGCGGGCACAGTATTAAATGTGTTATGAGCAACTTAGTGACGACGCATGTGTGTTTCTAATGCTTGTTTATTCAGAAGCTAGACTCGTTTGAACTTTGTGTTACGCGTGAACAGCGCAGGTCGCTGGCAACGCGTGTGTTAACAGTCAGCGAGCCTTACGGCAAACTCTTACACTGTTAAAGAAGAATGTAACTGCAGTCGATAATGTTAAATGGACCCTCTATAAAAATGGATAATAGTCCGTTTGTTATAGCGTGTTTAACATTAGTTATTTTTGTCCGTCTAATTTGAGCGAAGAAACCCTCATTTTAGAACGAAGAAGATAGAGCTGGGCGTTGTTCCCCTTCTCGTCTTATTGATAGGCCTATAACTGTACATAGATAGTAGGCTATTGATGTGTTTCCAATGCCATTAAGCTATGCTATGAGCTTTCCTGGGTTGAACAATTGGCGTAGCTAACCAGTGCGTGTCTTCCCCTTCTCTCTCTGAGTGGAGTTAACATAGATATAACTATGGGTCAGTTTTCTATTTAAAGGAGAGTTTTTACAGTACTTTCACAGCCAACAGCGAAGAAATCCTGTTGTGCTTTAACTTAAATGCGCATCTTACTCGTGTAGTAATGGTACTTTGTTCACAGCCAACAGCGAAGAAATCCTGTTGTGCTTTAACTTAAATGCATCTTACTTTCGTGGTAGTAATGGTACTTTGTTCACAGCCAACAGCGAAGAAATCCTGTTGTGTTTTAACTTAAATGCGCATCTTACTCGTGTAGTAATGGTACTTTGTTCACAGCCAACAGCGAAGAAATCCTGTTGTGCTTTAACTTAAATGCGCATTTTACTCGTGTAGTAACGGTAGCCTGTATGTATCAGCTCTATACTTCAGTGCAACAAGCCGGCACGATCCTAAGACCCGCCTACTAAGTTGCACTGTGCAACGTAACAACGCTACGTACAACGAGCGTCATTCCATCGAACGCGGGTATTTTGGAAGTTCAGGTTAAGGCGCATTACCTCTAACTGACAATAGAGGGTAGTTGTCTTAGATGTCTAACGCTTCTCCTGTTACATTGATTAACCCTGACTTCTCTGTTTGGGCTGGCGCCTTTTTGGGTATGCTTGGTCGATCTCTGTCTCTCAGTAATTTGATTTACTTTTGACTAACCCTGCCATGTAAAGACTTATTGACTATTGCTATCTCTGAACACTAGCAATGATTAATGTCACTTTATTGCTGTCTTTCCAGCTTATTAATTGTTATTATTCTAAACAATAATAATAGTTGATATTACTCTATTAGTTTTCCTAATTCACCAATTATTGTTGTGTTAACAACAATAATAATTTAGGTCTCTCAGCAACTGTTTCATAGTTTATTAATTATTGATTATTTGAAACAATAACAATAATTAATATTACTTCATTTTCCCTTTCCTACTTCCCTGATTTATTAATTTTTGTTATTCTAAACAATAATAATAATTGATATCACTTCATTTTCCCTTTCCTACTTTCATGATTTATTAATTGTTATTATTCTAAACAATAATAATAATTGATATCACCTCATTGCTGTTTCATTGACTTATTGATTATTATTATTTAACTATAATAGTAATTAATGTCACTTGACTGTGGGGTCATCCCTGTTTTCCCACTGCTCCTTTTACCCCTACTCCTACTTCAGGAACTCTGTATTTAATTAGGTTTAGACTTCAATTAAATCAGTTGCCTTCCCTTGGTCGAGTCGATTAACACGCTTAGCAGAGTGTTGTTTTAATGACCCATGTAGCAGTTTGACCCCTTTTCTTTTAAACAGCCTTTACATTTCCCTATAGAAAGCTCTTCCCTAAGTGCTGGGGCGGTGAAGCAATGGTTTCTCCGGTGTAAACTACGGCTGGACCTGTCTGGCTCGGCACGCCTGGCACCGGACAGTAAGCGACCTCGGGAGGTTCCGTCCCCCACTTTCGGTGACGACACGCAGAGCGACATCAGCAATCGGGCACTCCAATCGCTGGCAACCATGCTGACCGACACGTGAAGGGCAATTTTGGGCAATCCCAGTCTTGGCTGTGGCAGCTGGTCGTTGGCACACTTGGGTGCGACTCCACGCGGTAGTAGCGGCACTGCAAGTGTGGCAGCCACACCAGTTTGACACATAAAGGGCAATTCTGGGCAAAACCCAACTTTGGCTGTGGCGGTCAGACGTTGACACTTTTGAGTGCGGCCCAATTGTGCTAAAGGTCGTAGCTGTTTGAGTGGTCGACACCGGGGTGCGGTGAGTTGGGTCGCCCGGGACCCCTGCTGTCGTGTGTTCAGGCGGGCCGGGGAGCTGGCCCGACCGTGGTGCCCACCGGGTGTCCTCAACGCACCACCCAGCCTAGTCAATAAGGTATAGTCCCAAAGTAAGAGGCCCTAAAGAAAAGTAAGCTTTTCTCACCCCCATACTGTTTGAACTATCCTTGCTGTCCTCGCTAAGCCCTCCTAGGCCATATGACATCATAGCACCCCTACTTGTAGGTCCCTGTCATAACCCTAGTGTCGGGTAACCGGCTTAGCCAAAATAGGAAAATTACTTTCTTTTCAGTTTCATCCCTTCTTTCCCTTTGTTATCCTAGTTGCTTTGCTACTTTTTTCCTTTTCCCTTTCATGGCATAAGAGAACGCACCAGCACAAACCATCAGGAAAAGCTGCAGTAATGAAATTGATGACTCAGATAGCCTAAGTCTCCAAGCGACCCGATGGGTTATATAACGCATCAGTAATTCACTCAGAACTTTTCCTGTACTTACCCACACAAGCTATACATGCCACCACAGCCTGGCAGGAATAATGGGCATTCGACTGTGCTGCTAGTCATTACGTTAGCTGGCACAAAGCCCTTATGTTGGATGTATAGTTCACTAAACTGGCACGGACCTGCCTTGGCTATGTTTTATTTTCCTATTTGCCACTAGTGTTGAAGAATGTCCAGATCATCCAGTCCTGCCACCCACTGGGACCAGCTAGGGACCTGGTTGAGCCATTGACAAGCTGGCCAGAAACATCCCAACCTTCACTCCAGACCCTGCAGGAGGTCACGAAGTGCACGCATACCTGCAGGACATCGACTTCCATTTTTAAACAATGGCCAACGCGACTACAAGAGATAGAATGTACCTGCTCAGGATTACCTCCAGCCAGGAGGTACGCAGATTCCTGGACCGACAGTCAGAAGCAGTCAGAACAGATTACAAGCAACTACGAAGGCCACCTCTGACCAGACTGCTAAAAAAAAAAATCCATCTATCCTTTCCGTCGCTGAACACTACACAGGGTTGACTCCGGAGGGCATACAACAGCACACAGAGCCAAGCCCTTCAACAGAGAGTCATGGGACTTCATAGCCAGTCGGGGGGGGTTACGGTCATGAGAAGCAAGGCAGACAAGTCGAACCGGAGGCTGAGTCGAACCTCATAGAGAACCCTCCGCTGACGCACTGGCACCCCAAGGAATACTTGACAACTGAACTGATCCCGCCTATCCATTGAACCCACCACCTCGACGAAGTTCTTACGGAACCTCGCCGCCGGAAGGGGAGATGTAGAGACTTGGCGGGCCAAATGTTGGATTTCTTTAAAGGGATCATAAAAGTTACGACAAACAACAAATTCCTAGGGGGGGAGTCAACACCAGAACCCCTTTTGGCTCCAGAAAGTCTGGGTTAAGTGATGACCTGCCGGTTGTTACTTAACTCAGGAGGACAGTTATGGTACCTCTCTGGCCTTCCCCAGAGAGGGTAACCCCCAGCTCAACTCCTGAGATTCTCCAGGCCCCTGGAGATTTGCAGAGAGGACTAGAGAAGTACATTCCAAACACCTCAAAGAGACTCTTTAGGATGAGCGGGACAAAACTGCCCAATTTGTATCTATATATATATATATATATATCTATTTATGTGTGTATTCCTCCATAATCACGTGATACCCCTGCCATAGTTATTGCATGCATTTCAGTGTCATTGAAGTTTAACTTTTTATGTCATGACAGATGAATGAATAACTATTGTTCTTCACTTCACTTCTCTCTCGTGTGTGGTATCAAAATGATCCACAAATTATTTCCTAAATAATGATGCACAGTACATAGTCATGGCGTGCATCATACCCAATTTGCAATAAGTTTATGTGTTCGGTGCAAACAGGACATAAACCGTACCTGTGTAAATCATTTGTCACAGAGAAGGACAAAGAGATTTCTCCCCACAAGAACCACGCCCTTTTGCCATTGGTCAAAAGATCTGACCGGGCGTGACTGTTGTGCCTTTAAGACCACAATGCATCGAACAACTCTTTGCTCAGAAACTTGGAATCTCTCCAAAACTTCGTGGGACCTGCCCTTCTTCAGGACAACTTTTCCGCAATCTTACTTGGCAGACTTCGACACTTCTCAAACTTTAGCTCTCCGAACGGACTTCGCTGAATCCACCGACACTCTCTCTCTCTCTCTCTCCGCCAGCACCAGGATTCAACAGCGCTTACAACTGCCCCTTGGCTACCAAGGTGAACTTTTAGTAGAGAAAACCCGGTGGTTGTGTCCTGCTGATTTAATATGCCATTCTTTACTCTTTACTCTAATTTTTTCTATGCTTTATCTTGTGTGAATGTGTATGTGTTTGTGTTTGTGTTAGTTAATCGATATCATATTTCCATAGTTTAGTCAATAAATATTCATTTGTATTCACTCATGATTGTCTCTGCTTAATGCTCATAACACATCCCTTAAACTGTGCGATACTGTTACCAGCTCCGTATGTATTACTGTATTGGGCATGGACCGTTGTTAATCAAGGCCAGAAGAATAACGTGTTTATTGTACCAGGTAATGCTACAAAATACATATAGTTAATAGTCTTTATCTGTAAGTATTTCCATTTGAGCCACAAGTAATTATAACCTGAAACTGAACCGTGTTTTAAATAACACCGTCTTAGTTTCACAATAACTAGTAGAGATGCTGGAGAGTGTTTTAAATAACACCATCCCCACAGAATCGCTACACTATATAACGATGTACTTTTTGAAAATTGTATTATTAATTTATGTGTGGGACTTTTAAGTCCCAGAGGGGGGAACATATGGTATATTTTTATAATATATATGGTTATATGGAATATTTTATATGCACATGGTGCATATTTGTATTGCACAAATAGAATGATATCTTAAATGAGCACTAAAGCACTAGAGCACATATATGGCATGAAAAGAGCACACACACACATAGAGTAAGGAACACAGCAGTAGTAGGAACACAGAGGTACAGAATAACATCACTGGGTATGTGGGTACCAGGCACGAACACAGAACGAACACAGAATGATATATGTAGATTTATGCCTATGGTATAACACTGAAACACCAATCCAGGGTTGCCTTGCCACCATTATAATATACAGAAATAAGAAACCAGGGGGGCAGGCCTAAAAAGGAATTATCCAGTAAAAAAAGATAGAGCAGACCAAGGAAAGGGTAAAGAGACTAAAGAGAAACTGTAAATCATTTGTCACAAAGAAATGGAATAAAGTAAGGAGTAAGAGACTGAAAAAGCAGATGCTCTTGGATGTTATTTGGCTGTTCATTGGTATGTATCTCAGCTTTGTTGGCTCGAGCAATAAAGTTTGACTTTTGTCTCTTGGAACTTCGGCTGGAACTGTTTCTGAACCAGAAACTGCTGTGGAAAATAATCCCTCACTATCCAAAAATCACTAAGGGATTTTTTGGATAGTGAGGGATTATTTTCCACAACAGTTTCTGGTTTCAAAATAGCAATAATTAAGGCCAAACTGTTGTTTCTCATTTCAGGGTTAAAAATTGCAATAATTAAGAGATTAATGTCCAAAATTCTGTTTCTCATTACTTTCATGCTTTATATTGAAGCATGAAAGAGCGAAATGTACTGCAGAATTGAACTTTTTAACTAATTATTGTTTTCAGGGAACGAAAATGTAAGAATAAAGCGTTTGAAGTCCAAAAAGACGATTTTTGCTAATGCTTCTTTAAAGGGACCAACATAGTAAAAATAAAGCGCTAGAGTCTAAAACGTCGATTTTCATTACTTTTGTGCTTCAATCATGATGGTTTATTCAGAAACAGGGAAATCTCATGCAGAACATAAATTTTTACTAATTCTTGTTTCCAGGGACCGAAAATGTAAGAATAAAGCGCTTGAAGTACAAAAAGACGAATTTTACTACTGCTTCGTTCCAGGCACCAGAATCGTAAAGGTAAAGCTCTAGAAGTCCAAAACGTTGATTTTCATTAACGTTTGTACATTAATCATAAAGGTTTGTTTAAAAGCAGCGGAATCTAATGCAGAAGGTAATGTTTTACTAATGCTTTGTTTCTGGGTTCAAAACAGCAATAATTAACAGATCCAAGTCCAAAATGCTGTTTCTCATTACGTTCATGCTTTTGTCTGAAGCATTGCAAAGAAAAAGCGAAATCTCATGCAGAAGTTAACTTTTTACTAATTCTTCTTTCCAATGACCAAAATAGTTAAAATAAGGGGCTTGAAGTCCAAAACGTCGATTTTCATTACTTTTGTGCTTTAATCATTATGGTTTATTCAGAAACAGGGAAATCTCATGCAGATCTTCACTTTTTACTAATTCTTGTTTCCAGGGACCGAAAATGTAAGAATAAAGCTCTTAAAGTACAGAAAGACGAATTTTGCTAATGCTTCTTTCCAGGCACCAGAATCGTAAAGGAAAAGCTCTAGAAGTCCAAAACGTTGATTTTCATTAACGTTTGTTCTTTAATCATAAAGGTTTGTTTAAAAGCAGGGGAATCTAATGCAGAAGGTAATGTTCTGCATTAGATACTAATGCTTTGTTTCTGGGTTCAAAACAGCAATAATTAACAGATCCAAGTCCAAAATTCTGTTTCTCATTACGTTCATGCTTTTGTCTGAAGCATTGCAAAGAAAAAGCGAAATCTCATGCAGAACTTCACTTTTTACTAATTCCTGTTTGCAGGGACCGAAAATGTAAGAATAAAGCTTGAAGTACAAAAGACGAATTTTGCTAATGCTTCTTTCCAGGCACCAGAATCGTAAAGGAAAAGCTCTAGAAGTCCAAAACGTTGATTTTCATTAACGTTTGTTCTTTAATCATAAAGGTTTGTTTAAAGCAGGGGAATCTAATGCAGAAGGTAATGTTCTGCATTAGATACTAATGCTTTGTTTCTGGGTTCAAAATTAACAGATCCAAGTCCAAAATGCTGTTTCTCATTACGTTCATGCTTTTGTCTGAAGCATTGCAAAGAAAAAGCGAAATCTCATGCAAAATTTAACTTTTTACTAATTCTTCTTTCCAAGGACCAAAATAGTTAAAATAAGGGGCTTGAAGTCCAAAACGTCGATTTTCATTACTTTTGTGCTTTAATCATTATGGTTTAATCAGAAACAGGGAAATCTCATGCAGAACTTAACTTTTTACTAATTCTTGTTTCCAGGGAACGAAAATGTAAGAATAAAGCTCTTAAAGTACAGAAAGACGAATTTTGCTAATGCTTCTTTCCAGGCACCAGAATCGTAAAGGTAAAGCTCTAGAAGTCCAAAACGTTGATTTTCATTAACGTTTGTTCTTTAATCATAAAGGTTTGTTTAAAAGCAGGGGAATCTAATGCAGAAGGTAATGTTTTACTAATGCTTTGTTTCTGGGTTCAAAACAGCAATAATTAACAGATTCAAGTCCAGAATGCTGTTTCTCATTACGTTCATGCTTTTGTCTGAAGCATTGCAAAGAAGAAGCGAAATCTCATGCAAAATTTAACTTTTACTAATTCTTCTTTCCAAGGACCAAAATATTTAAAATAAGGGGCTTGAAGTCCAAAACGTCGATTTTCATTACTTTTGTGCTTTAATCATTATGGTTTATTCAGAAACAGGGAAATCTCATGCAGAACTTAACTTTTTACTAATTCTTGTTTCCAGGGACCGAAAATGTAAAACCATAAATCTCTTAAAGTACAAAAAGACGAATTTTGCTAATGCTTCTTTCCAGGCACCAGAATCGTAAAAATAAAGCTCTAGTAGTCCAAAAGTTGATTTTCATTACGTTTGTGCTTCAATCATAAAGGTTTTTTTAAAAGCAGGGGAATCTAATGCAGAAGGTAATGTTTTACTAATGCTTTGTTTCTGGGTTCAAAACAGCAATAATTAACAGATTCAATTCCAAAAAGCTGTTTCTCATTACGTTCATGCTTTTGTCTGAAGCATTGCAAAGAAAAAGCGAAATCTCATGCAGAAGTTAACTTTTTTACTAATTCTTCTTTCAAATGACCAAAATAGTTAAAATAAGGGGCTTGAAGTCCAAAACGTCGATTTTCATTACTTTTGTGCTTTAATCATTATGGTTTATTCAGAAACAGGGAAATCTCATGCAGAACTTAACTTTTTACTAATTCTTGTTTCCAGGGACCGAAAATGTAAAACCATAAATCTCTTAAAGTACAAAAAGACGAATTTTGCTAATGCTTCTTTCCAGGCACCAGAATCGTAAAAATAAAGCTCTAGTAGTCCAAAAGTTGATTTTCATTACGTTTGTGCTTCAATCATAAAGGTTTTTTTAAAAGCAGGGGAATCTAATGCAGAAGGTAATGTTTTACTAATGCTTTGTTTCTGGGTTCAAAACAGCAATAATTAACAGATTCAATTCCAAAAAGCTGTTTCTCATTACGTTCATGCTTTTGTCTGAAGCATTGCAAAGAAAAAGCGAAATCTCATGCAGAAGTTAACTTTTTTACTAATTCTTCTTTCAAATGACCAAAATAGTTAAAATAAGGGGCTTGAAGTCCAAAACGTCGATTTTCATTACTTTTGTGCTTTAATCATTATGGTTTATTCAGAAACAGGGAAATCTCATGCAGAAGTTAACTTTTTACTAATTCTTGTTTCCAGGGACCGAAAATGTAAGAATAAATCATTTAAAGTACAAGAAGACGAATTTTGCTACTGCTTCTTTCCAGGCACCAGAATCGTAAAAATAAAGCTCTAGTAGTCCAAAACGTTGATTTTCATTAACGTTTGTTCTTTAATCATAAAGGTTTGTTTAAAAGCAGGGGAATCTAATGCAGAAGGTAATGTTCTGCATTAGATACTAATGCTTTGTTTCTGGGTTCAAAATTAACAGATCCAAGTCCAAAATGCTGTTTCTCATTACGTTCATGCTTTTGTCTGAAGCATTGCAAAGAAAAAGCGAAATCTCATGCAAAATTTAACTTTTTACTAATTCTTCTTTCCAAGGACCAAAATAGTTAAAATAAGGGGCTTGAAGTCCAAAACGTCGATTTTCATTACTTTTGTGCTTTAATCATTATGGTTTAATCAGAAACAGGGAAATCTCATGCAGAACTTCACTTTTTACTAATTCCTGTTTCCAGGGACCGAAAATGTAAGAATAAAGCTTTGAGGTACAAAATACTTAATTTTGCTAATGCTTCTTTCCAGGCACCAGAATCAGAAGGAAAAGCTCTAGAAGTCCAAAACGTTGATTTTCATTAACGTTTGTTCTTTAATCATAAAGGTTTGTTTAAAAGCAGGGGAATCTAATGCAGAAGGTAATGTTCTGCATTAGATACTAATGCTTTGTTTCTGGGTTCAAAACAGCAATAATTAACAGATCCAAGTCCAAAATTCTGTTTCTCATTACGTTCATGCTTTTGTCTGAAGCATTGCAAAGAAAAAGCGAAATCTCATGCAGAACTTCACTTTTTACTAATTCCTGTTTGCAGGGACCGAAAATGTAAGAATAAAGCTTGAAGTACAAAAAAGACGAATTTTGCTAATGCTTCTTTCCAGGCACCAGAATCGTAAAGGAAAAGCTCTAGAAGTCCAAAACGCTTGATTTTCATTAGCGTTTGTTCTTTAATCATAAAGGTTTGTTTAAAGCAGGGGAATCTAATGCAGAAGGTAATGTTCTGCATTAGATACTAATGCTTTGTTTCTGGGTTCAAAACAGCAATAATTAACAGATCCAAGTCCAAAATGCTGTTTCTCATTACGCTTCATGCTTTTGTCTGAAGCATTGCAAAGAAAAAGCGAAATCTCATGCAAAATTTAACTTTTACTAATTCTTCTTTCCAAGGACCAAAATAGTTAAAATAAGGGGCTTGAAGTCCAAAACGCCGATTTTCATTACTTTTGTGCTTTAATCATTATGGTTTAATCAGAAACAGGGAAATCTCATGCAGAACTTAACTTTTACTAATTCTTGTTTCCAGGGAACGAAAATGTAAGAATAAAGCTCTTAAAGTACAGAAAGATCTAATTTTGCTAATGCTTCTTTCCAGGCACCAGAATCGTAAAAGGTAAAGCTCTAGAAGTCCAAAACGTTGATTTTCATTAACGCTTGTTCTTTAATCATAAAGGTTTGTTTAAAAGCAGGGGAATCTAATGCAGAAGGTAATGTTTTACTAATGCTTTGTTTCTGGGTTCAAAACAGCAATAATTACCAGATTCAAGTCCAAAAAGCTGTTTCTCATTACGTTCATGCTTTTGTCTGAAGCATTGCAAAGAAAAAGCGAAATCTCATGCAGAAGTTAACTTTTTTACTAATTCTTCTTTCAAATGACCAAAATAGTTAAAATAAGGGGCTTGAAGTCCAAAACGTCGATTTTCATTACTTTTTTGCTTTAATCATTATGGTTTATTCAGAAACAGGGAAATCTCATGCAGAACTTAACTTTTTACTAATTCTTGTTTCCAGGGACCGAAAATGTAAGAATAAATCATTTAAAGTAGAAGAAGACGAATTTTGCTACTGCTTCTTTACAGGCACCAGAATCGTAAAAATAAAGCTCTAGTAGTCCAAAAGTTGATTTTCATTACGTTTGTGCTTCAATCATAAAGGTTTGTTTAAAAGCAGGGGAATCTAATGCAGAAGGTAATGTTTTACTAATGCTTTGTTTCTGGGTTCAAAACAGCAATAATTAACAGATTCAAGTCCAAAATGCTGTTTCTCATTACGTTCATGCTTTTGTCTGAAGCATTGCAAAGAAAAAGCGAAATCTCATGCAAAATTTAACTTTTTACTAATTCTTCTTTCCAAGGACCCAAATAGTTAAAATAAGGGGCTTGAAGTCCAAAACGTCGATTTTCATTACTTTTGTGCTTTAATCATTATGGTTTATTCAGAAACAGGGAAATCTCATGCAGAACTTCACTTTTTACTAATTCCTGTTTGCAGGGACCGAAAATGTAAGAATAAAGCGCTTGAAGTACAAAAAGACGAATTTTGCTAATGCTTCTTTCCAGGCACCAGAATCGTAAAAATAAAGCTCTAGTAGTCCAAAAGTTGATTTTCATTACGTTTGTGCTTCAATCATAAAGGTTTGTTTAAAAGCAGGGGAATCTAATGCAGAAGGTAATGTTTTACTAATGCTTTGTTTCTGGGTTCAAAACAGCAATAATTAACAGATTCAAGTCCAAAATGCTGTTTCTCATTACGTTCATGCTTTTGTCTGAAGCATTGCAAAGAAAAAGCGAAATCTCATGCAGAAGTTAACTTTTTACTAATTCTTCTTTCCAAGGACCCAAATAGTTAAAATAAGGGGCTTGAAGTCCAAAACGTCGATTTTCATTACTTTTGTGCTTTAATCATTATGGTTTATTCAGAAACAGGGAAATCTCATGCAGAACTTAACTTTTTACTAATTCTTGTTTCCAGGGACCGAAAATGTAAGAATAAATCATTTAAAGTACAAAAAGACGAATTTTGCTACTGCTTCTTTCCAGGCACCAGAATCGTAAAAATAAAGCTCTAGTAGTCCAAAACGTTGATTTTCATTAACGTTTGTTCTTTAATCATAAAGGTTTGTTTAAAAGCAGGGGAATCTAATGCAGAAGGTAATGTTCTGCATTAGATACTAATGCTTTGTTTCTGGGTTCAAAACAGCAATAATTAACAGATCCAAGTCCAAAATGCTGTTTCTCATTACGTTCATGCTTTTGTCTGAAGCATTGCAAAGAAAAAGCGAAATCTCATGCAGAAGTTAACTTTTTACTAATTCTTCTTTCGAATGACCAAAATAGTTAAAATAAGGGGCTTGAAGTCCAAAACGTCGATTTTCATTACTTTTGTGCTTTAATCATTATGGTTTAATCAGAAACAGGGAAATCTCATGCAGAACTTCACTTTTTACTAATTCCTGTTTCCAGGGACCGAAAATGTAAGAATAAAGTGCTTGAGGTACAAAAATACGAATTTTGCTAATGCTTCTTTCCAGGCACCAGAATCGTAAAAATAAAGCTCTAGTAGTCCAAAAGTTGATTTTCATTACGTTTATGCTTCAATCATAAAGGTTTGTTTAAAAGCAGGGGAATCTAATGCAGAAGGTAATGTTTTACTAATGCTTTGTTTCTGGGTTCAAAACAGCAATAATTAACAGATCCAAGTCCAAAATGCTGTTTCTCATTACGTTCATGCTTTTGTCTGAAGCATTGCAAAGAAAAAGCGAAATCTCATGCAGAAGTTAACTTTTTTACTAATTCTTCTTTCAAATGACCAAAATAGTTAAAATAAGGGGCTTGAAGTCCAAAACGTCGATTTTCATTACTTTTTTGCTTTAATCATTATGGTTTATTCAGAAACAGGGAAATCTCATGCAGAACTTAACTTTTTACTAATTCTTGTTTCCAGGGACCGAAAATGTAAGAATAAAGCTCTTGAAGTACAAAAAGACGAATTTTGCTAATGCTTCTTTCCAGGCACCAGAATCGTAAAGGTAAAGCTCTAGAAGTCCAAAACGTTGATTTTCATTAACGTTTGTTCTTTAATCATACAGGTTTGTTTAAAAGCAGGGGAATCTAATGCAGAAGGTAATGTTTTACTAATGCTTTGTTTCTGGGTTCAAAACAGCAATAATTAACAGATTCAAGTCCAAAATGCAGTTTCTCATTACGTTCATGCTTTTGTCTGAAGCATTGCAAAGAAAAAGGGAAATCTCATGCAAAATTTAACTTTTTACAAATTCTTCTTTCCAAGGACCAAAATAGTTAAAATAAGGGACTTGAAGTCCAAAACGTCGATTTTCATTACTTTTGTGCTTTAATCATTATGGTTTATTCAGAAACAGAGAAATCTCATGCAGAACTTCACTTTTTACTAATTCCTGTTTGCAGGGACCGAAAATGTAAGAATAAAGCTTTGAAGTACAAAAAGACGAATTTTGCTAATGCTTCTTTCCAGGCACCAGAATCGTAAAAATAAAGCTCTAGTAGTCCAAAAGTTGATTTTCATTACGTTTGTGCTTCAATCATAAAGGTTTTTTTAAAAGCAGGGGAATCTAATGCAGAAGGTAATGTTTTACTAATGCTTTGTTTCTGGGTTCAAAACAGCAATAATTAACAGATTCAAGTCCAAAAAGCTGTTTCTCATTACGTTCATGCTTTTGTCTGAAGCATTGCAAAGAAGAAGCGAAATCTCATGCAAAATTTAACTTTTTACTAATTCTTCTTTCCAAGGACCCAAATAGTTAAAATAAGGGGCTTGAAGTCCAAAACGTCGATTTTCATTACTTTTGTGCTTTAATCATTATGGTTTATTCAGATACAGGGAAATCTATTGCAGAAGTTAACTTTTTTACTAATTCTTCTTTCAAATGACCAAAATAGTTAAAATAAGGGGCTTGAAGTCCAAAACGTCGATTTTCATTACTTTTTTGCTTTAATCATTATGGTTTATTCAGAAACAGGGAAATCTCATGCAGAACTTAACTTTTTACTAATTCTTGTTTCCAGGGACCGAAAATGTAAGAATAAATCATTTAAAGTACAAAAAGACGAATTTTGCTACTGCTTCTTTCCAGGCACCAGAATCGTAAAAATAAGGCTCTAGTAGTCCAAAAGTTGATTTTCATTACGTTTGTGCTTCAATCATAAAGGTTTGTTTAAAAGCAGGGGAATCTAATGCAGAAGGTAATGTTTTACTAATGCTTTGTTTCTGGGTGCAAAACAGCAATAATTAACAGATTCAAGTCCAAAATGCTGTTTCTCATTACGTTCATGCTTTTGTCTGAAGCATTGCAAAGAAAAAGCGAAATCTCATGCAAAATTTAACTTTTTACTAATTCTTCTTTCCAAGGACCCAAATAGTTAAAATAAGGGGCTTGAAGTCCAAAACGTCGATTTTCATTACTTTTGTGCTTTAATCATTATGGTTTAATCAGAAACAGGGAAATCTCATGCAGAACTTCACTTTTTACTAATTCCTGTTTCCAGGGACCGAAAATGTAAGAATAAAGCGCTTGAGGTACAAAAAGACGAATTTTGCTAATGCTTCTTTCAGGCACCAGAATCGTAAAAGGTAAAGCTCTAGGAAGTCCAAAACGTTGATTTTCATTAACGTTTGTTCTTTAATCATAAAGGTTTGTTTAAAAGCAGGGGAATCTAATGCAGAAGGTAATGTTTTACTAATGCTTTGTTTCTGGGTTCAAAACAGCAATAATTAACATATTCAAGTCCAAAATGCTGCTTCTCATTACGTTCATGCTTTTGTCTGAAGCATTGCAAAGAAAAAGCAAATCTCATGCAAAATTTAACTTTTTACTAATTCTTCTTTCCAAGGACCAAAATAGTTAAAATAAGGGGCTTGAAGTCCAAAACGTCGATTTTCATTACTTTTGTGCTTTAATCATTATGGTTTAATCAGAAACAGGGAAATCTCATGCAGAACTTAACTTTTACTAATTCCTGTTTCCAGGGACCTAAAATGTAAGAATAAAGCGCTTTGAGGTACAAAAATACGAATTTTGCTAATGCTTCTTTCCAGGCACCAGAATCAGAAGGTAAAGCTCTAGAAGTCCAAAACGTTGATTTTCATTAACGTTTGTTCTTTAATCATAAAGGTTTGTTTAAAAGCAGGGGAATCTAATGCAGAAGGTAATGTTCTGCATTAGATACTAATGCTTTGTTTCTGGGTTCAAAACAGCAATAATTAACAGATCCAAGTCCAAAATGCTGTTTCTCATTACGTTCATGCTTTTGTCTGAAGCATTGCAAAGAAAAAGCGAAATCTCATGCAGAAGTTAACTTTTTACTAATTCTTCTTTCCAATGACCAAAATAGTTAAAATAAGGGGCTTGAAGTCCAAAACGTCGATTTTCATTACTTTTGTGCTTTAATCATTATGGTTTATTCAGAAACAGGGAAATCTCATGCAGATCTTCACTTTTTACTAATTCTTGTTTCCAGGGACCGAAAATGTAAGAATAAAGCTCTTAAAGTACAGAAAGACGAATTTTGCTAATGCTTCTTTCCAGGCACCAGAATCGTAAAAATAAAGCTCTAGTAGTCCAAAAGTTGATTTTCATTACGTTTGTGCTTCAATCATAAAGGTTTGTTTAAAAGCAGGGGAATCTAATGCAGAAGGTAATGTTTTACTAATGCTTTGTTTCTGGGTTCAAAACAGCAATAATTAACAGATTCAAGTCCAAAATGCTGTTTCTCATTACGTTCATGCTTTTGTCTGAAGCATTGCAAAGAAAAAGCGAAATCTCATGCAGAAGTTAACTTTTTACTAATTCTTCTTTCCAAGGACCCAAATAGTTAAAATAAGGGGCTTGAAGTCCAAAACGTCGATTTTCATTACTTTTGTGCTTTAATCATTATGGTTTATTCAGAAACAGGGAAATCTCATGCAGAACTTAACTTTTTACTAATTCTTGTTTCCAGGGACCGAAAATGTAAGAATAAATCATTTAAAGTACAAAAAGACGAATTTTGCTACTGCTTCTTTCCAGGCACCAGAATCGTAAAAATAAAGCTCTAGTAGTCCAAAACGTTGATTTTCATTAACGTTTGTTCTTTAATCATAAAGGTTTGTTTAAAAGCAGGGGAATCTAATGCAGAAGGTAATGTTCTGCATTAGATACTAATGCTTTGTTTCTGGGTTCAAAACAGCAATAATTAACAGATCCAAGTCCAAAATGCTGTTTCTCATTACGTTCATGCTTTTGTCTGAAGCATTGCAAAGAAAAAGCGAAATCTCATGCAAAATTTAACTTTTTACTAATTCTTCTTTCCAAGGACCAAAATAGTTAAAATAAGGGGCTTGAAGTCCAAAACGTCGATTTTCATTACTTTTGTGCTTTAATCATTATGGTTTAATCAGAAACAGGGAAATCTCATGCAGAACTTCACTTTTTACTAATTCCTGTTTCCAGGGACCGAAAATGTAAGAATAAAGCTTTGAGGTACAAAAATACGAATTTTGCTAATGCTTCTTTCCAGGCACCAGAATCGTAAAGGAAAAGCTCTAGAAGTCCAAAACGTTGAATTTCATTAACGTTTGTTCTTTAATCATAAAGGTTTGTTTAAAAGCAGGGGAATCTAATGCAGAAGGTAATGTTCTGCATTAGATACTAATGCTTTGTTTCTGGGTTCAAAACAGCAATAATTAACAGATCCAAGTCCAAAATTCTGTTTCTCATTACGTTCATGCTTTTGTCTGAAGCATTGCAAAGAAAAAGCGAAATCTCATGCAGAACTTCACTTTTACTAATTCCTGTTTGCAGGGACCGAAAATGTAAGAATAAAGCTTTTGAGGTACAAAATAAATTTTGCTAATGCTTCTTTCCAGGCACCAGAATCGTAGGAAAAGCTCTAGAAGTCCAAAACGTTGATTTTCATTAACGTTTGTTCTTTAATCATAAAGGTTTGTTTAAAAGCAGGGGAATCTAATGCAGAAGGTAATGTTCTGCATTAGATACTAATGCTTTGTTTCTGGGTTCAAAATTAACAGATCCAAGTCCAAAATGCTGTTTCTCATTACGTTCATGCTTTTGTCTGAAGCATTGCAAAGAAAAAAGCGAAATCTCATGCAAAATTTAACTTTTTACTAATTCTTCTTTCCAAGGACCAAAATAGTTAAAATAAGGGGCTTGAAGTCCAAAACGTCGATTTTCATTACTTTTGTGCTTTAATCATTATGGTTTATTCAGAAACAGGGAAATCTCATGCAGAAGTTAACTTTTTACTAATTCTTGTTTCCAGGGACCGAAAATGTAAGAATAAAGCGCTTGAGGTACAAAAATATGAATTTTGCTAATGCTTCTTTCCAGGCACCAGAATCGTAAAGGAAAAGCTCTAGAAGTCCAAAACGTTGATTTTCATTAACGTTTGTTCTTTAATCATAAAGGTTTGTTTAAAAGCAGGGGAATCTAATGCAGAAGGTAATGTTCTGCATTAGATACTAATGCTTTGTTTCTGGGTTCAAAACAGCAATAATTAACAGATCCAAGTCCAAAATTCTGTTTCTCATTACGTTCATGCTTTTGTCTGAAGCATTGCAAAGAAAAAGCGAAATCTCATGCAGAACTTCACTTTTTACTAATTCCTCTTTGCAGGGACCGAAAATGTAAGAATAAAGCGCTTGAAGTACAAAAGATCTGAATTTTGCTAATGCTTCTTTCCAGGCACCAGAATCAGAAGGAAAAGCTCTAGAAGTCCAAAACGCTGATTTTCATTAACGTTTGTTCTTTAATCATAAAGGTTTGTTTGTTTAGCAGGGAATCTAATGCAGAAGGTAATGTTCTGCATTAGATACTAATGCTTTGTTTCTGGGTTCAAAATTAACAGATCCAAGTCCAAAATGCTGTTTCTCAAATGCTTTTGTCTGAAGCATTGCAAAGAAAAAGCGAAATCTCATGCAAAATTTAACTTTTACTAATTCTTCTTTCCAAGGACCAAAATAGTTAAAATAAGGGGCTTGAAGTCCAAAACGTCGATTTTCATTACTTTTGTGCTTTAATCATTATGGTTTATTCAGAAACAGGGAAATCTCATGCAGAAGTTAACTTTACTAATTCTTGTTTCCAGGGACCTAAAAATGTAAGAATAAAGCTTTGGAGGTACAAAATATGAATTTTGCTAATGCTTCTTTCCAGGCACCAGAATCAGAAGGAAAAGCTCTAGAAGTCCAAAACGTTGATTTTCATTAACGTTTGTTCTTTAATCATAAAGGTTTGTTTAAAAGCAGGGGAATCTAATGCAGAAGGTAATGTTCTGCATTAGATACTAATGCTTTGTTTCTGGGTTCAAAACAGCAATAATTAACAGATCCAAGTCCAAAATTTGTTTCTCATTACGCTCATGCTTTGTCTGAAGCATTGCAAAGAAAAAGCGAAATCTCATGCAGAACTTCACTTTTACTAATTCCTCTTTGCAGGGACCGAAAATGTAAGAATAAAGCTTTGAAGTACAAAAAGACGAATTTTGCTAATGCTTCTTTCCAGGCACCAGAATCATAAAGGAAAAGCTCTAGAAGTCCAAAACGTTGATTTTCATTAACGTTTGTTCTTTAATCATAAAGGTTTGTTTAAAAGCAGGGGAATCTAATGCAGAAGGTAATGTTCTGCATTAGATACTAATGCTTTGTTTCTGGGTTCAAAATTAACAGATCCAAGTCCAAAATGCTGTTTCTCATTACGCTCATGCTTTTGTCTGAAGTATTGCAAAGAAAAAGCGAAATCTCATGCAAAATTTAACTTTTACTAATTCTTCTTTCCAAGGACCAAAATAGTTAAAATAAGGGGCTTGAAGTCCAAAACGTCGATTTTCATTACTTTTGTGCTTTAATCATTATGGTTTATTCAGAAACAGGGAAATCTCATGCAGAAGTTAACTTTTACTAATTCTTGTTTCCAGGGACCTAAAATGTAAGAATAAAGCTTTTTGAGGTACAAAAATATGAATTTTGCTAATGCTTCTTTCCAGGCACCAGAATCGTAAAGGAAAAGCTCTAGAAGTCCAAAACGTTGATTTTCATTAACGTTTGTTCTTTAATCATAAAGGTTTGTTTAAAGCAGGGGAATCTAATGCAGAAGGTAATGTTCTGCATTAGATACTAATGCTTTGTTTCTGGGTTCAAAACAGCAATAATTAACAGATCCAAGTCCAAAATTCTGTTTCTCATTACGTTCATGCTTTTGTCTGAAGCATTGCAAAGAAAAAAGCGAAATCTCATGCAGAACTTCACTTTTACTAATTCCTCTTTGCAGGGACCGAAAATGTAAGAATAAAGCCAAAAAGACTAATTTTGCTAATGCTTCTTTCCAGGCACCAGAATCGTAAAGGAAAAGCTCTAGAAGTCCAAAACGTTGATTTTCATTAACGTTTGTTCTTTTTAATCATAAAGGTTTGTTTAAAAGCAGGGGAATCTAATGCAGAAGGTAATGTTCTGCATTAGATACTAATGCTTTGTTTCTGGGTTCAAAAATTAACAGATCCAAGTCCAAAATGCTGTTTCTCATTACGCTCATGCTTTTGTCTGAAGCATTGCAAAGAAAAAAGCGAAATCTCATGCAAAATTTAACTTTTACTAATTCTTCTTTCCAAGGACCAAAATAGTTAAAATAAGGGGCTTGAAGTCCAAAACGTCGATTTTCATTACTTTTTGTGCTTTAATCATTATGGTTTAATCAGAAACAGGGAAATCTCATGCAGAACTTCACTTTTTACTAATTCCTGTTTCCAGGGACCGAAAATGTAAGAATAAAGCGCTTTGAGGTACAAAATACGAATTTTGCTAATGCTTCTTTCCAGGCACCAGAATCGTAAAGGAAAAGCTCTAGAAGTCCAAAACGTTGATTTTCATTAACGTTTGTTCTTTAATCATAAAGGTTTGTTTAAAAGCAGGGGAATCTAATGCAGAAGGTAATGTTCTGCATTAGATACTAATGCTTTGTTTCTGGGTTCAAAATTAACAGATCCAAGTCCAAAATGCTGTTTCTCATTACGTTCATGCTTTTGTCTGAAGCATTGCAAAGAAAAAGCGAAATCTCATGCAAAATTTAACTTTTTACTAATTCTTCTTTCCAAGGACCAAAATAGTTAAAATAAGGGGCTTGAAGTCCAAAACGTCGATTTTCATTACTTTTGTGCTTTAATCATTATGGTTTATTCAGAAACAGGGAAATCTCATGCAGAAGTTAACTTTTTACTAATTCTTGTTTCCAGGGACCGAAAATGTAAGAATAAAGCGCTTGAGGTACAAAAATATGAATTTTGCTAATGCTTCTTTCCAGGCACCAGAATCGTAAAGGAAAAGCTCTAGAAGTCCAAAACGCTGATTTTCATTAACGCTTGTTCTTTAATCATAAAGGTTTGTTTAAAGCAGGGGAATCTAATGCAGAAGGTAATGTTCTGCATTAGATACTAATGCTTTGTTTCTGGGTTCAAAACAGCAATAATTAACAGATCCAAGTCCAAAATTCTGTTTCTCATTACGCTCATGCTTTTGTTCAGCTGAAGCATTGCAAAGAAAAAGCGAAATCTCATGCAGAACTTCACTTTTTACTAATTCCTCTTTGCAGGGACCAAAATGTAAGAATAAAGCTTTGAAGTACAAAAAGACTTAATTTTACTAATGCTTCTTTCCAGGCAACTGTAGAATCAGAAAGGAAAAGCTCTAGAAGTCCAAAACGTTGATTTTCATTAACGCTTGTGCTCTTTAATCATAAAGGTTTGTTTAAAAGCAGGGGAATCTAATGCAGAAGGTAATGTTCTGCATTAGATACTAATGCTTTGTTTCTGGGTTCAAAATTAACAGATCCAAGTCCAAAATGCTGTTTCTCATTACGTTCATGCTTTTGTCTGAAGCATTGCAAAGAAAAAGCGAAATCTCATGCAAAATTTAACTTTTACTAATTCTTCTTTCCAAGGACCAAAATAGTTAAAATAAGGGGCTTGAAGTCCAAAACGTCGATTTTCATTACTTTTGTGCTTTAATCATTATGGTTTATTCAGAAACAGGGAAATCTCATGCAGAAGTTAACTTTTTACTAATTCTTGTTTCCAGGGACCGAAAAATGTAAGAATAAAGCTTTTGAGGTACAAAAATATGAATTTTGCTAATGCTTCTTTCCAGGCACCAGAATCGTAAAGGAAAAGCTCTAGAAGTCCAAAACGTTGATTTTCATTAACGCTTTGTTCTTTAATCATAAAGGTTTGTTTAAAAGCAGGGGAATCTAATGCAGAAGGTAATGTTCTGCATTAGATACTAATGCTTTGTTTCTGGGTTCAAAACAGCAATAATTAACAGATCCAAGTCCAAAATTTGTTTCTCATTACGCCTTCATGCTTTTGTCTGAAGCATTGCAAAGAAAAAAGCTGCAAATCTCATGCAGAACTTCACTTTTACTAATTCCTCTTTGCAGGACCGAAAATGTAAGAATAAAGCGCTTGAAGTACAAAAAGACGAATTTTGCTAATGCTTCTTTCCAGGCACCAGAATCGTAAAGGAAAAGCTCTAGAAGTCCAAAACGTTGATTTTCATTAACGTTTGTTCTTTAATCATAAAGGTTTGTTTAAAGCAGGGGAATCTAATGCAGAAGGTAATGTTCTGCATTAGATACTAATGCTTTGTTTCTGGGTTCAAAATTAACAGATCCAAGTCCAAAATGCTGTTTCTCATTACGCTCATGCTTTTGTCTGAAGCATTGCAAAGAAAAGCGAAATCTCATGCAAAATTTAACTTTTTACTAATTCTTCTTTCCAAGGACCAAAATAGTTAAAATAAGGGGCTTGAAGTCCAAAACGTCGATTTTCATTACTTTTGTGCTTTAATCATTATGGTTTAATTCAGAAACAGGGAAATCTCATGCAGAACTTCACTTTTACTAATTCTGTTTCCAGGGACCGAAAATGTAAGAATAAAGCTTTTGAGGTACAAAAATACGAATTTTGCTAATGCTTCTTTCCAGGCACCAGAATCGTGAAGGAAAAGCTCTAGAAGTCCAAAACGTTGATTTTCATTAACGCTTGTTCTTTAATCATAAAGGTTTGTTTAAAAGCAGGGGAATCTAATGCAGAAGGTAATGTTCTGCATTAGATACTAATGCTTTGTTTCTGGGTTCAAAACAGCAATAATTAACAGATCCAAGTCCAAAATTCTGTTTCTCATTACGCTCATGCTTTTGTCTGAAGTATTGCAAAGAAAAAGCGAAAATCTCATGCAGAACTTCACTTTTACTAATTCCTGTTTGCAGGGACCGAAAATGTAAGAATAAAGCGCTTGAAGTACAAAAGACGAATTTTGCTAATGCTTCTTTCCAGGCACCAGAATCGTAAAGGAAAAGCTCTAGAAGTCCAAAACGCTGATTTTCATTAACGTTTGTTCTTTAATCATAAAGGTTTGTTTAAAAGCAGGGGAATCTAATGCAGAAGGTAATGTTCTGCATTAGATACTAATGCTTTGTTTCTGGGTTCAAAACAGCAATAATTAACAGATTCAAGTCCAAAATGCTGTTTCTCATTACGCTCATGCTTTTGTCTGAAGCATTGCAAAGAAAAAGCGAAATCTCATGCAAAATTTAACTTTTTACTAATTCTTCTTTCCAAGGACCAAAATAGTTAAAATAAGGGGCTTGAAGTCCAAAACGTCGATTTTCATTACTTTTGTGCTTTAATCATTATGGTTTAATCAGAAACAGGGAAATCTCATGCAGAACTTCACTTTTACTAATTCCTGTTTCCAGGGACCGAAAATGTAAGAATAAAGCGCTTGAGGTACAAAAATACTTAATTTTGCTAATGCTTCTTTCCAGGCACCAGAATCGTGAAAGGAAAAGCTCTAGAAGTCCAAAACGTTGAATTTTCATTAACGCTTGTTCTTTAATCATAAAGGTTTGTTTAAAAGCAGGGGAATCTAATGCAGAAGGTAATGTTCTGCATTAGATACTAATGCTTTGTTTCTGGGTTCAAAACAGCAATAATTAACAGATCCAAGTCCAAAATTCTGTTTCTCATTACGTTCATGCTTTTGTCTGAAGCATTGCAAAGAAAAAGCTTAAATCTCATGCAAAATTTAACTTTTTACTAATTCTTCTTTCCAAGGACCAAAATAGTTAAAATAAGGGGCTTGAAGTCCAAAACGTCGATTTTCATTACTTTTGTGCTTTAATCATTATGGTTTAATCAGAAACAGGAAATCTCATGCAGAACTTCACTTTTACTAATTCCTGTTTGCAGGGACCGAAAATGTAAGAATAAAGCGCTTTGAAGTACAAAAGACGAATTTTGCTAATGCTTCTTTCCAGGCACCAGAATCGTAAAGGAAAAGCTCTAGAAGTCCAAAACGTTGATTTTCATTAACGTTTGTTCTTTAATCATAAAGGTTTGTTTAAAAGCAGGGAATCTAATGCAGAAGGTAATGTTCTGCATTAGATACTAATGCTTTGTTTCTGGGTTCAAAACAGCAATAATTAACAGATTCAAGTCCAAAATGCTGTTTCTCATTACGTTCATGCTTTTGTCTGAAGCATTGCAAAGAAAAAGCGAAATCTCATGCAAAATTTAACTTTTTACTAATTCTTCTGTCCAAGGACCAAAATAGTTAAAATAAGGGGCTTGAAGTCCAAAACGTCGATTTTCATTACTTTTGTGCTTTAATCATTATGGTTTAATCAGAAACAGGGAAATCTCATGCAGAACTTCACTTTTTACTAATTCCTGTTTCCAGGGACCGAAAATGTAAGAATAAAGCGCTTGAGGTACAAAAATACGAATTTTGCTAATGCTTCTTTCCAGGCACCAGAATCGTAAGGAAAAGCTCTAGAAGTCCAAAACGTTGAATTTCATTAACGCTTGTTCTTTAATCATAAAGGTTTGTTTAAAAGCAGGGGAATCTAATGCAGAAGGTAATGTTCTGCATTAGATACTAATGCTTTGTTTCTGGGTTCAAAACAGCAATAATTAACAGATCCAAGTCCAAAATTCTGTTTCTCATTACGTTCATGCTTTTGTCTGAAGCATTGCAAAGAAAAAGCGAAATCTCATGCAGAACTTCACTTTTTACTAATTCCTGTTTCCAGGGAACGAAAATGTAAGAATAAAGCTCTTAAAGTACAGAAAGACGAATTTTGCTAATGCTTCTTTCCAGGCACCAGAATCGTAAAGGTAAAGCTCTAGAAGTCCAAAACGTTGAATTTCATTAACGTTTGTTCTTTAATCATAAAGGTTTGTTTAAAAGCAGGGGAATCTAATGCAGAAGGTAATGTTTTACTAATGCTTTGTTTCTGGGTTCAAAACAGCAATAATTAACAGATTCAAGTCCAAAATGCTGTTTCTCATTACGTTCATGCTTTTGTCTGAAGCATTGCAAAGAAAAAGCGAAATCTCATGCAAAATTTAACTTTTTACTAATTCTTCTTTCCAAGGACCAAAATAGTTAAAATAAGGGGCTTGAAGTCCAAAACGTCGATTTTCATTACTTTTGTGCTTTAATCATTATGGTTTAATCAGAAACAGGGAAATCTCATGCAGAACTTCACTTTTTACTAATTCCTGTTTCCAGGGACCGAAAATGTAAGAATAAAGCTCTTAAAGTACAGAAAGACGAATTTTGCTAATGCTTCTTTCCAGGCACCAGAATCGTAAAAATAAAGCTCTAGTAGTCCAAAAGTTGATTTTCATTACGTTTGTGCTTCAATCATAAAGGTTTGTTTAAAAGCAGGGGAATCTAATGCAGAAGGTAATGTTTTACTAATGCTTTGTTTCTGGGTTCAAAACAGCAATAATTAACAGATTCAAGTCCAAAATGCTGTTTCTCATTACGTTCATGCTTTTGTCTGAAGCATTGCAAAGAAAAAGCGAAATCTCATGCAAAATTTAACTTTTTACTAATTCTTCTTTCCAAGGACCAAAATAGTTAAAATAAGGGGCTTGAAGTCCAAAACGTCGATTTTCATTACTTTTGTGCTTTAATCATTATGGTTTAATCAGAAACAGGGAAATCTCATGCAGAACTTCACTTTTTACTAATTCCTGTTTCCAGGGACCGAAAATGTAAGAATAAAGCTTTGAGGTACAAAATACGAATTTTGCTAATGCTTCTTTCCAGGCACCAGAATCGTAAAGGAAAAGCTCTCCTCTAGAAGTCCAAAACGTTGATTTTCATTAACGTTTGTTCTTTAATCATAAAGGTTTGTTTAAAAGCAGGGGAATCTAATGCAGAAGGTAATGTTCTGCATTAGATACTAATGCTTTGTTTCTGGGTTCAAAACAGCAATAATTAACAGATCCAAGTCCAAAATTCTGTTTCTCATTACGTTCATGCTTTTGTCTGAAGCATTGCAAAGAAAAGCGAAATCTCATGCAGAACTTCACTTTTACTAATTCCTGTTTGCAGGGACCGAAAATGTAAGAATAAAGCGCTTGAAGTACAAAAGACGAATTTTGCTAATGCTTCTTTCCAGGCACCAGAATCGTAAAGGAAAAGCTCTAGAAGTCCAAAACGTTGATTTTCATTAACGTTTGTTCTTTAATCATAAAGGTTTGTTTAAAAGCAGGGGAATCTAATGCAGAAGGTAATGTTCTGCATTAGATACTAATGCTTTGTTTCTGGGTTCAAAACAGCAATAATTAACAGATTCAAGTCCAAAATGCTGTTTCTCATTACGTTCATGCTTTTGTCTGAAGCATTGCAAAGAAAAAGCGAAATCTCATGCAAAATTTAACTTTTTACTAATTCTTCTTTCCAAGGACCAAAATAGTTAAAATAAGGGGCTTGAAGTCCAAAACGTCGATTTTCATTACTACTTTGTGCTTTAATCATTATGGTTTAATCAGAAACAGGGAAATCTCATGCAGAACTTCACTTTTACTAATTCCTGTTTCCAGGGACCGAAAATGTAAGAATAAAGCTTGAGGTACAAAAATACGAATTTTGCTAATGCTTCTTTCCAGGCACCAGAATCGTAAAGGAAAAGCTCTAGAAGTCCAAAACGTTGATTTTCATTAACGTTTGTTCTTTAATCATAAAGGTTTGTTTAAAAGCAGGGGAATCTAATGCAGAAGGTAATGTTCTGCATTAGATACTAATGCTTTGTTTCTGGGTTCAAAACAGCAATAATTAACAGATCCAAGTCCAAAATTCTGTTTCTCATTACGTTCATGCTTTTGTCTGAAGCATTGCAAAGAAAAAGCGTCTCATGCAGAACTTCACTTTTTTACTAATTCCTGTTTGCAGGGACGAAAATGTTAAAGCTTTGAAGTACAAAAGACGAATTTTGCTAATGCTTCTTTCCAGGCACCAGAATCGTAAAAGGAAAAGCTCTAGAAGTCCAAAACGTTGATTTTCATTAGCGTTTGTTCTTTAATCATAAAGGTTTGTTTAAAGCAGGGGAATCTAATGCAGAAGGTAATGTTCTGCATTAGATACTAATGCTTTGTTTCTGGGTTCAAAACAGCAATAATTAACAGATCCAAGTCCAAAATGCTGTTTCTCATTACGTTCATGCTTTTGTCTGAAGCATTGCAAAGAAAAAGCGAAATCTCATGCAAAATTTAACTTTTACTAATTCTTCTTTCCAAGGACCAAAATAGTTAAAATAAGGGGCTTGAAGTCCAAAACGTCGATTTTCATTACTTTTGTGCTTTAATCATTATGGTTTATTCAGAAACAGGAAAATCTCATGCAGAACTTAACTTTTACTAATTCTTGTTTCCAGGGACCGAAAATGTAAGAATAAATCTCTTAAAGTACAAAAAGACGAATTTTGCTAATGCTTCTTTCCAGGCACCAGAATCGTAAAAATAAAGCTCTAGTAGTCCAAAAGTTGATTTTCATTACGTTTGTGCTTCAATCATAAAGGTTTGTTTAAAAGCAGGGGAATCTAATGCAGAAGGTAATGTTTTACTAATGCTTTGTTTCTGGGTTCAAAACAGCAATAATTAACAGATTCAAGTCCAAAAGCTGTTTCTCATTACGTTCATGCTTTTGTCTGAAGCATTGCAAAGAAAAAGCGAAATCTCATGCAGAAGTTAACTTTTTACTAATTCTTCTTTCAAGGACCAAAATAGTTAAAATAAGGGGCTTGAAGTCCAAAACGTCGATTTTCATTACTTTTGTGCTTTAATCATTATGGTTTATTCAGAAACAGGGAAATCTCATGCAGAACTTAACTTTTTACTAATTCTTGTTTCCAGGGACCGAAAATGTAAGAATAAAGCTTTTAAAGTACAAGAAGACGAATTTTGCTAATGCTTCTTTCCAGGCACCAGAATCGTAAAAATAAAGCTCTAGTAGTCCAAAACGTTGATTTTCATTAACGTTTGTTCTTTAATCATAAAGGTTTGTTTAAAAGCAGGGGAATCTAATGCAGAAGGTAATGTTCTGCATTAGATACTAATGCTTTGTTTCTGGGTTCAAAAGCAATAATTAACAGATCCAAGTCCAAAATGCTGTTTCTCATTACGTTCATGCTTTTGTCTGAAGCATTGCAAAGAAAAAGCGAAATCTCATGCAAAATTTAACTTTTTACTAATTCTTCTTTCCAAGGACCAAAATAGTTAAAATAAGGGGCTTGAAGTCCAAAACGTCGATTTTCATTACTTTTGTGCTTTAATCATTATGGTTTAATCAGAAACAGGGAAATCTCATGCAGAACTTCACTTTTTACTAATTCCTGTTTCCAGGGACCGAAAATGTAAGAATAAAGCGCTTGAGGTACAAAAATACGAATTTTGCTAATGCTTCTTTCCAGGCACCAGAATCGTAAAGGAAAAGCTCTAGAAGTCCAAAACGTTGATTTTCATTAACGTTTGTTCTTTAATCATAAAGGTTTGTTTAAAAGCAGGGGAATCTAATGCAGAAGGTAATGTTCTGCATTAGATACTAATGCTTTGTTTCTGGGTTCAAAATTAACAGATCCAAGTCCAAAATGCTGTTTCTCATTACGTTCATGCTTTTGTCTGAAGCATTGCAAAGAAAAAGCGAAATCTCATGCAAAATTTAACTTTTTACTAATTCTTCTTTCCAAGGACCAAAATAGTTAAAATAAGGGGCTTGAAGTCCAAAACGTCGATTTTCATTACTTTTGTGCTTTAATCATTATGGTTTAATCAGAAACAGGGAAATCTCATGCAGAACTTCACTTTTACTAATTCCTGTTTCCAGGGACCGAAAATGTAAGAATAAAGCGCTTGAAGTACAAAAAAGACGAATTTTGCTAATGCTTCTTTCCAGGCACCAGAATCGTAAAGGAAAAAGCTCTAGAAGTCCAAAACGTTGATTTTCATTAACGTTTGTTCTTTAATCATAAAGGTTTGTTTAAAAGCAGGGGAATCTAATGCAGAAGGTAATGTTCTGCATTAGATACTAATGCTTTGTTTCTGGGTTCAAAACAGCAATAATTAACAGATTCAAGTCCAAAATGCTGTTTCTCATTACGTTCATGCTTTTGTCTGAAGCATTGCAAAGAAAAAGCGAAATCTCATGCAAAATTTAACTTTTTACTAATTCTTCTTTCCAAGGACCAAAATAGTTAAAATAAGGGGCTTGAAGTCCAAAACGTCGATTTTCATTACTTTTGTGCTTTAATCATTATGGTTTAATCAGAAACAGGGAAATCTCATGCAGAACTTCACTTTTTACTAATTCCTGTTTCCAGGGACCGAAAATGTAAGAATAAAGCGCTTGAGGTACAAAAATACGAATTTTGCTAATGCTTCTTTCCAGGCACCAGAATCGTAAAGGAAAAGCTCTAGAAGTCCAAAACGTTGAATTTCATTAACGTTTGTTCTTTAATCATAAAGGTTTGTTTAAAAGCAGGGGAATCTAATGCAGAAGGTAATGTTCTGCATTAGATACTAATGCTTTGTTTCTGGGTTCAAAACAGCAATAATTAACAGATCCAAGTCCAAAATTCTGTTTCTCATTACGTTCATGCTTTTGTCTGAAGCATTGCAAAGAAAAAGCGAAATCTCATGCAAAATTTAACTTTTTACTAATTCTTCTTTCCAAGGACCAAAATAGTTAAAATAAGGGGCTTGAAGTCCAAAACGTCGATTTTCATTACTTTTTGTGCTTTAATCATTATGGTTTAATCAGAAACAGGGAAATCTCATGCAGAACTTCACTTTTTACTAATTCCTGTTTGCAGGGACCGAAAATGTAAGAATAAAGCGCTTGAAGTACAAAAAGACGAATTTTGCTAATGCTTCTTTCCAGGCACCAGAATCGTAAAGGAAAAGCTCTAGAAGTCCAAAACGTTGATTTTCATTAGCGTTTGTTCTTTAATCATAAAGGTTTGTTTAAAAGCAGGGGAATCTAATGCAGAAGGTAATGTTCTGCATTAGATACTAATGCTTTGTTTCTGGGTTCAAAACAGCAATAATTAACAGATTCAAGTCCAAAATGCTGTTTCTCATTACGTTCATGCTTTTGTCTGAAGCATTGCAAAGAAAAAGCGAAATCTCATGCAAAATTTAACTTTTACTAATTCTTCTTTCCAAGGACCAAAATAGTTAAAATAAGGGGCTTGAAGTCCAAAACGTCGATTTTCATTACTTTTGTGCTTTAATCATTATGGTTTAATCAGAAACAGGGAAATCTCATGCAGAACTTCACTTTTTACTAATTCCTGTTTCCAGGGACCGAAAATGTAAGAATAAAGCGCTTGAGGTACAAAAATACGAATTTTGCTAATGCTTCTTTCCAGGCACCAGAATCGTAAAGGAAAAGCTCTAGAAGTCCAAAACGTTGAATTTCATTAACGTTTGTTCTTTAATCATAAAGGTTTGTTTAAAAGCAGGGGAATCTAATGCAGAAGGTAATGTTCTGCATTAGATACTAATGCTTTGTTTCTGGGTTCAAAACAGCAATAATTAACAGATCCAAGTCCAAAATTCTGTTTCTCATTACGTTCATGCTTTTGTCTGAAGCATTGCAAAGAAAAAGCGAAATCTCATGCAGAACTTCACTTTTTACTAATTCCTGTTTGCAGGGACCGAAAATGTAAGAATAAAGCGCTTGAAGTACAAAAAGACGAATTTTGCTAATGCTTCTTTCCAGGCACCAGAATCGTAAAGGAAAAGCTCTAGAAGTCCAAAACGTTGAATTTCATTAACGTTTGTTCTTTAATCATAAAGGTTTGTTTAAAAGCAGGGGAATCTAATGCAGAAGGTAATGTTCTGCATTAGATACTAATGCTTTGTTTCTGGGTTCAAAACAGCAATAATTAACAGATCCAAGTCCAAAATTCTGTTTCTCATTACGTTCATGCTTTTGTCTGAAGCATTGCAAAGAAAAAGGGAAATCTCATGCAAAATTTAACTTTTTACAAATTCTTCTTTCCAAGGACCAAAATAGTTAAAATAAGGGGCTTGAAGTCCAAAACGTCGATTTTCATTACTTTTGTGCTTTAATCATTATGGTTTAATCAGAAACAGGGAAATCTCATGCAGAACTTAACTTTTTACTAATTCTTGTTTCCAGGGAACGAAAATGTAAGAATAAAGCTCTTAAAGTACAGAAAGACGAATTTTGCTAATGCTTCTTTCCAGGCACCAGAATCGTAAAGGTAAAGCTCTAGAAGTCCAAAACGTTGATTTTCATTAACGTTTGTTCTTTAATCATAAAGGTTTGTTTAAAAGCAGGGGAATCTAATGCAGAAGGTAATGTTTTACTAATGCTTTGTTTCTGGGTTCAAAACAGCAATAATTAACAGATTCAAGTCCAAAATGCTGTTTCTCATTACGTTCATGCTTTTGTCTGAAGCATTGCAAAGAAAAAGCGAAATCTCATGCAGAAGTTAACTTTTTACTAATTCTTCTTTCCAAGGACCCAAATAGTTAAAATAAGGGGCTTGAAGTCCAAAACGTCGATTTTCATTACTTTTGTGCTTTAATCATTATGGTTTAATCAGAAACAGGGAAATCTCATGCAGAACTTCACTTTTTTACTAATTCCTGTTTCCAGGGACCGAAAATGTAAGAATAAAGCGCTTGAGGTACAAAATACGAATTTTGCTAATGCTTCTTTCCAGGCACCAGAATCGTAAAGGAAAAGCTCTAGAAGTCCAAAACGTTGATTTTCATTAACGTTTGTTCTTTAATCATAAAGGTTTGTTTAAAAGCAGGGGAATCTAATGCAGAAGGTAATGTTCTGCATTAGATACTAATGCTTTGTTTCTGGGTTCAAAACAGCAATAATTAACAGATCCAAGTCCAAAATTCTGTTTCTCATTACGTTCATGCTTTTGTCTGAAGCATTGCAAAGAAAAAGCGAAATCTCATGCAGAACTTCACTTTTTACTAATTCCTCTTTGCAGGGACCGAAAATGTAAGAATAAAGCGCTTGAAGTACAAAAGACGTTTTGCTAATGCTTCTTTCCAGGCACCAGAATCGTTTAGAAGTCTTTTTCATTAACGTTTGTTCTTTAATCATAAAGGTTTGTTTAAAAGCAGGGAATCTAATGCAGAAGGTAATGTTCTGCATTAGATACTAATGCTTTGTTTCTGGGTTCAAAACAGCAATAATTAACAGATTCCAAGTCCAAAATGCTGTTTCTCATTACGTTCATGCTTTTGTCTGAAGCATTGCAAAGAAAAAGCGAAATCTCATGCAAAATTTAACTTTTTACTAATTCTTCTTTCCAAGGACCAAAATAGTTAAAATAAGGGGCTTGAAGTCCAAAACGTCGATTTTCATTACTTTTGTGCTTTAATCATTATGGTTTAATCAGAAACAGGAAATCTCATGCAGAACTTCACTTTTTACTAATTCCTGTTTCCAGGGACCGAAAATGTAAGAATAAAGCGCTTGAACAAAAATACGAATTTTGCTAATGCTTCTTTCCAGGCACCAGAATCGTAAAGGAAAAGCTCTAGAAGTCCAAAACGTTGATTTTCATTAACGTTTGTTCTTTAATCATAAAGGTTTGTTTAAAAGCAGGGGAATCTAATGCAGAAGGTAATGTTCTGCATTAGATACTAATGCTTTGTTTCTGGGTTCAAAACAGCAATAATTAACAGATCCAAGTCCAAAATTCTGTTTCTCATTACGTTCATGCTTTTGTCTGAAGCATTGCAAAGAAAAAAGCGAAATCTCATGCAGAACTTCACTTTTACTAATTCCTGTTTGCAGGGACCGAAAATGTAAGAATAAAGCGCTTTGAAGTAGTAAAAAAGACGAATTTTGCTAATGCTTCTTTCCAGGCACCAGAATCGTAAAGGAAAAGCTCTAGAAGTCCAAAACGTTGATTTTCATTAACGTTTGTTCTTTAATCATAAAGGTTTGTTTAAAAGCAGGGGAATCTAATGCAGAAGGTAATGTTCTGCATTAGATACTAATGCTTTGTTTCTGGGTTCAAAACAGCAATAATTAACAGATCCAAGTCCAAAATGCTGTTTCTCATTACGTTCATGCTTTTGTCTGAAGCATTGCAAAGAAAAAGCGAAATCTCATGCAAAATTTAACTTTTACTAATTCTTCTTTCCAAGGACCAAAATAGTTAAAATAAGGGGCTTGAAGTCCAAAACGTCGATTTTCATTACTTTTGTGCTTTAATCATTATGGTTTATTCAGAAACAGGGAAATCTCATGCAGAACTTAACTTTTTACTAATTCTTGTTTCCAGGGACCGAAAATGTAAGAATAAAGCTCTTAAAGTACAGAAAGACGAATTTTGCTAATGCTTCTTTCCAGGCACCAGAATCGTAAAAATAAAGCTCTAGTAGTCCAAAAGTTGATTTTCATTACGTTTGTGCTTCAATCATAAAGGTTTGTTTAAAAGCAGGGGAATCTAATGCAGAAGGTAATGTTTTACTAATGCTTTGTTTCTGGGTTCAAAACAGCAATAATTAACAGATTCAAGTCCAAAAAGCTGTTTCTCATTACGTTCATGCTTTTGTCTGAAGCATTGCAAAGAAAAAGCGAAATCTCATGCAGAAGTTAACTTTTTTACTAATTCTTCTTTCAAATGACCAAAATAGTTAAAATAAGGGGCTTGAAGTCCAAAACGTCGATTTTCATTACTTTTGTGCTTTAATCATTATGGTTTATTCAGAAACAGGGAAATCTCATGCAGAAGTTAACTTTTTACTAATTCTTGTTTCCAGGGACCGAAAATGTAAGAATAAATCATTTAAAGTACAAAGAAGACGAATTTTGCTACTGCTTCTTTCCAGGCACCAGAATCGTAAAAATAAAGCTCTAGTAGTCCAAAACGTTGATTTTCATTAACGTTTGTTCTTTAATCATAAAGGTTTGTTTAAAGCAGGGGAATCTAATGCAGAAGGTAATGTTCTGCATTAGATACTAATGCTTTGTTTCTGGGTTCAAAATTAACAGATCCAAGTCCAAAATGCTGTTTCTCATTACGTTCATGCTTTTGTCTGAAGCATTGCAAAGAAAAAGCGAAATCTCATGCAAAATTTAACTTTTTACTAATTCTTCTTTCCAAGGACCAAAATAGTTAAAATAAGGGGCTTGAAGTCCAAAACGTCGATTTTCATTACTTTTGTGCTTTAATCATTATGGTTTAATCAGAAACAGGGAAATCTCATGCAGAACTTCACTTTTTACTAATTCCTGTTTCCAGGGACCGAAAATGTAAGAATAAAGCGCTTGAGGTACAAAAATACGAATTTTGCTAATGCTTCTTTCCAGGCACCAGAATCGTAAAGGAAAAGCTCTAGAAGTCCAAAACGTTGATTTTCATTAACGTTTGTTCTTTAATCATAAAGGTTTGTTTAAAAGCAGGGGAATCTAATGCAGAAGGTAATGTTCTGCATTAGATACTAATGCTTTGTTTCTGGGTTCAAAACAGCAATAATTAACAGATCCAAGTCCAAAATTCTGTTTCTCATTACGTTCATGCTTTTGTCTGAAGCATTGCAAAGAAAAAGCGAAATCTCATGCAAAATTTAACTTTTACTAATTCTTCTTTCCAAGGACCAAAATAGTTAAAATAAGGGGCTTGAAGTCCAAAACGTCGATTTTCATTACTTTTGTGCTTTAATCATTATGGTTTAATCAGAAACAGGGAAATCTCATGCAGAACTTCACTTTTTACTAATTCCTGTTTGCAGGGACCGAAAATGTAAGAATAAAGCGCTTGAAGTACAAAAAGACGAATTTTGCTAATGCTTCTTTCCAGGCACCAGAATCGTAAAGGAAAAGCTCTAGAAGTCCAAAACGTTGATTTTCATTAACGTTTGTTCTTTAATCATAAAGGTTTGTTTAAAAGCAGGGGAATCTAATGCAGAAGGTAATGTTCTGCATTAGATACTAATGCTTTGTTTCTGGGTTCAAAACAGCAATAATTAACAGATTCAAGTCCAAAATGCTGTTTCTCATTACGTTCATGCTTTTGTCTGAAGCATTGCAAAGAAAAAGCGAAATCTCATGCAAAATTTAACTTTTTACTAATTCTTCTTTCCAAGGACCAAAATAGTTAAAATAAGGGGCTTGAAGTCCAAAACGTCGATTTTCATTACTTTTGTGCTTTAATCATTATGGTTTAATCAGAAACAGGGAAATCTCATGCAGAACTTCACTTTTTACTAATTCCTGTTTCCAGGGACCGAAAATGTAAGAATAAAGCGCTTGAGGTACAAAAATACGAATTTTGCTAATGCTTCTTTCCAGGCACCAGAATCGTAAAGGAAAAGCTCTAGAAGTCCAAAACGTTGAATTTCATTAACGTTTGTTCTTTAATCATAAAGGTTTGTTTAAAAGCAGGGGAATCTAATGCAGAAGGTAATGTTCTGCATTAGATACTAATGCTTTGTTTCTGGGTTCAAAACAGCAATAATTAACAGATCCAAGTCCAAAATTCTGTTTCTCATTACGTTCATGCTTTTGTCTGAAGCATTGCAAAGAAAAAGCGAAATCTCATGCAGAACTTAACTTTTTACTAATTCTTGTTTCCAGGGAACGAAAATGTAAGAATAAAGCTCTTAAAGTACAGAAAGACGAATTTTGCTAATGCTTCTTTCCAGGCACCAGAATCGTAAAGGTAAAGCTCTAGAAGTCCAAAACGTTGATTTTCATTAACGTTTGTTCTTTAATCATAAAGGTTTGTTTAAAAGCAGGGGAATCTAATGCAGAAGGTAATGTTTTACTAATGCTTTGTTTCTGGGTTCAAAACAGCAATAATTACCAGATTCAAGTCCAAAAAGCTGTTTCTCATTACGTTCATGCTTTTGTCTGAAGCATTGCAAAGAAAAAGCGAAATCTCATGCAGAAGTTAACTTTTTTACTAATTCTTCTTTCAAATGACCAAAATAGTTAAAATAAGGGGCTTGAAGTCCAAAACGTCGATTTTCATTACTTTTTGCTTTAATCATTATGGTTTATTCAGAAACAGGGAAATCTCATGCAGAACTTAACTTTTTACTAATTCTTGTTTCCAGGGACCGAAAATGTAAGAATAAAGCTCTTAAAGTACAAAAAGACGAATTTTGCTAATGCTTCTTTCCAGGCACCAGAATCGTAAAAATAAAGCTCTAGTAGTCCAAAAGTTGATTTTCATTACGTTTGTTCTTCAATCATAAAGGTTTGTTTAAAAGCAGGGGAATCTAATGCAGAAGGTAATGTTTTACTAATGCTTTGTTTCTGGGTTCAAAACAGCAATAATTAACAGATTCAAGTCCAAAATGCTGTTTCTCATTACGTTCATGCTTTTGTCTGAAGCATTGCAAAGAAAAAGCGAAATCTCATGCAAAATTTAACTTTTTACTAATTCTTCTTTCCAAGGACCAAAATAGTTAAAATAAGGGGCTTGAAGTCCAAAACGTCGATTTTCATTACTTTTGTGCTTTAATCATTATGGTTTATTCAGAAACAGGGAAATCTCATGCAGAACTTCACTTTTACTAATTCCTGTTTGCAGGGACCGAAAATGTAAGAATAAAGCGCTTGAAGTACAAAAAGACGAATTTTGCTAATGCTTCTTTCCAGGCACCAGAATCGTAAAAATAAAGCTCTAGTAGTCCAAAAAAGTTGATTTTCATTACGTTTGTGCTTCAATCATAAAGGTTTGTTTAAAAGCAGGGGAATCTAATGCAGAAGGTAATGTTTTACTAATGCTTTGTTTCTGGGTTCAAAACAGCAATAATTAACAGATTCAAGTCCAAAATGCTGTTTCTCATTACGTTCATGCTTTTGTCTGAAGCATTGCAAAGAAAAAGCGAAATCTCATGCAGAAGTTAACTTTTACTAATTCTTCTTTCCAAGGACCAAAATAGTTAAAATAAGGGGCTTGAAGTCCAAAACGTCGATTTTCATTACTTTTGTGCTTTAATCATTATGGTTTATTCAGAAACAGGGAAATCTCATGCAGAACTTCACTTTTTACTAATTCCTGTTTCCAGGGACCGAAAATGTAAGAATAAAGTGCTTGAGGTACAAAAATACGAATTTTGCTAATGCTTCTTTCCAGGCACCAGAATCGTAAAAATAAAGCTCTAGTAGTCCAAAACGTTGATTTTCATTAACGTTTGTTCTTTAATCATAAAGGTTTGTTTAAAAGCAGGGGAATCTAATGGCAGAAGGTAATGTTTTACTAATGCTTTGTTTCTGGGTTCAAAACAGCAATAATTAACAGATCCAAGTCCAAAATGCTGTTTCTCATTACGTTCATGCTTTTGTCTGAAGCATTGCAAAGAAAAAGCGAAATCTCATGCAGAATTTAACTTTTACTAATTCTTCTTTCAAAGGACCAAAATAGTTAAAATAAGGGGCTTGAAGTCCAAAACGTCGATTTTCATTACTTTTGTGCTTTAATCATTATGGTTTATTCAGAAACAGGGAAATCTCATGCAGAACTTCACTTTTTACTAATTCCTGTTTGCAGGGACCGAAAATGTAAGAATAAAGCGCTTGAAGTACAAAAAGACGAATTTTGCTAATGCTTCTTTCCAGGCACCAGAATCGTAAAAATAAAAGCTCTAGTAGTCCAAAACGTTGATTTTCATTAACGTTTGTGCTTCAATCATAAAGGTTTGTTTAAAAGCAGGGGAATCTAATGCAGAAGGTAATGTTTTACTAATGCTTTGTTTCTGGGTTCAAAACAGCAATAATTAACAGATTCAAGTCCAAAATGCTGTTTCTCATTACGTTCATGCTTTTGTCTGAAGCATTGCAAAGAAAAAGCGAAATCTCATGCAGAAGTTAACTTTTTACTAATTCTTCTTTCCAAGGACCAAAATAGTTAAAATAAGGGGCTTGAAGTCCAAAACGTCGATTTTCATTACTTTTGTGCTTTAATCATTATGGTTTATTCAGAAACAGGGAAATCTCATGCAGAACTTAACTTTTACTAATTCTTGTTTCCAGGGACCGAAAATGTAAGAATAAAGCATTTAAAGTACAAAAAGACGAATTTTGCTAATGCTTCTTTCCAGGCACCAGAATCGTAAAAATAAAGCTCTAGTAAGTCCAAAACGTTGATTTTCATTAACGTTTGTTCTTTAATCATAAAGGTTTGTTTAAAAGCAGGGGAATCTAATGCAGAAGGTAATGTTCTGCATTAGATACTAATGCTTTGTTTCTGGGTTCAAAACAGCAATAATTAACAGATCCAAGTCCAAAATGCTGTTTCTCATTACGTTCATGCTTTTGTCTGAAGCATTGCAAAGAAAAAGCGAAATCTCATGCAAAATTTAACTTTTACTAATTCTTCTTTCCAAGGACCAAAATAGTTAAAATAAGGGGCTTGAAGTCCAAAACGTCGATTTTCATTACTTTTGTGCTTTAATCATTATGGTTTAATCAGAAACAGGGAAATCTCATGCAGAACTTCACTTTTTACTAATTCCTGTTTCCAGGGACCGAAAATGTAAGAATAAAGTGCTTGAGGTACAAAAATACGAATTTTGCTAATGCTTCTTTCCAGGCACCAGAATCGTAAAGGAAAAGCTCTAGAAGTCCAAAACGTTGATTTTCATTAACGTTTGTTCTTTAATCATAAAGGTTTGTTTAAAAGCAGGGGAATCTAATGCAGAAGGTAATGTTTTACTAATGCTTTGTTTCTGGGTTCAAAACAGCAATAATTAACAGATCCAAGTCCAAAATGCTGTTTCTCATTACGTTCATGCTTTTGTCTGAAGCATTGCAAAGAAAAAGCGAAATCTCATGCAGAAGTTAACTTTTTTACTAATTCTTCTTTCAAATGACCAAAATAGTTAAAATAAGGGGCTTGAAGTCCAAAACGTCGATTTTCATTACTTTTGTGCTTTAATCATTATGGTTTATTCAGAAACAGGGAAATCTCATGCAGAACTTAACTTTTTACTAATTCTTGTTTCCAGGGACCGAAAATGTAAGAATAAAGCGCTTGAAGTACAAAAAGACGAATTTTGCTAATGCTTCTTTCCAGGCACCAGAATCGTAAAGGTAAAGCTCTAGAAGTCCAAAACGTTGATTTTCATTAACGTTTGTTCTTTAATCATAAAGGTTTGTTTAAAAGCAGGGGAATCTAATGCAGAAGGTAATGTTTTACTAATGCTTTGTTTCTGGGTTCAAAACAGCAATAATTAACAGATTCAAGTCCAAAATGCTGTTTCTCATTACGTTCATGCTTTTGTCTGAAGCATTGCAAAGAAAAAGCGAAATCTCATGCAAAATTTAACTTTTTACTAATTCTTCTTTCCAAGGACCAAAATAGTTAAAATAAGGGGCTTGAAGTCCAAAACGTCGATTTTCATTACTTTTGTGCTTTAATCATTATGGTTTAATCAGAAACAGGAAATCTCATGCAGAACTTCACTTTTACTAATTCCTGTTTCCAGGGACCGAAAATGTAAGAATAAAGCGCTTTGAGTACAAAAATACGAATTTTGCTAATGCTTCTTTCCAGGCACCAGAATCGTAAAGGAAAAGCTCTAGAAGTCCAAAACGTTGATTTTCATTAACGTTTGTTCTTTAATCATAAAGGTTTGTTTAAAAGCAGGGGAATCTAATGCAGAAGGTAATGTTCTGCATTAGATACTAATGCTTTGTTTCTGGGTTCAAAACAGCAATAATTAACAGATCCAAGTCCAAAATTCTGTTTCTCATTACGTTCATGCTTTTGTCTGAAGCATTGCAAAGAAAAAGCGAAATCTCATGCAGAACTTCACTTTTTACTAATTCCTGTTTGCAGGGACCGAAAATGTAAGAATAAAGCGCTTGAAGTACAAAAAGACGAATTTTGCTAATGCTTCTTTCCAGGCACCAGAATCGTAAAGGAAAAGCTCTAGAAGTCCAAAACGTTGATTTTCATTAACGTTTGTTCTTTAATCATAAAGGTTTGTTTAAAGCAGGGGAATCTAATGCAGAAGGTAATGTTCTGCATTAGATACTAATGCTTTGTTTCTGGGTTCAAAACAGCAATAATTAACAGATCCAAGTCCAAAATGCTGTTTCTCATTACGTTCATGCTTTTGTCTGAAGCATTGCAAAGAAAAAGCGAAATCTCATGCAAAATTTAACTTTTTACTAATTCTTCTTTCCAAGGACCAAAATAGTTAAAATAAGGGCTTGAAGTCCAAAACGTCGATTTTCATTACTTTTGTGCTTTAATCATTATGGTTTAATCAGAAACAGGAAATCTCATGCAGAACTTCACTTTTACTAATTCTTGTTTCCAGGGACCGAAAATGTAAGAATAAAGCTCTTAAAGTACAGAAAGACGAATTTTGCTAATGCTTCTTTCCAGGCACCAGAATCGTAAAGGTAAAGCTCTAGAAGTCCAAAACGTTGATTTTCATTAACGTTTGTTCTTTAATCATAAAGGTTTGTTTAAAAGCAGGGGAATCTAATGCAGAAGGTAATGTTTTACTAATGCTTTGTTTCTGGGTTCAAAACAGCAATAATTAACAGATTCAAGTCCAAAATGCTGTTTCTCATTACGTTCATGCTTTTGTCTGAAGCATTGCAAAGAAAAAGCGAAATCTCATGCAGAAGTTAACTTTTTACTAATTCTTCTTTCCAAGGACCAAAATAGTTAAAATAAGGGGCTTGAAGTCCAAAACGTCGATTTTCATTACTTTTGTGCTTTAATCATTATGGTTTAATCAGAAACAGGGAAATCTCATGCAGAACTTCACTTTTACTAATTCCTGTTTCCAGGGACCGAAAATGTAAGAATAAAGCTGCTTGAAGTACAAAAAGACGAATTTTGCTAATGCTTCTTTCCAGGCACCAGAATCGTAAAAATAAAGCTCTAGAAGTCCAAAACGTTGATTTTCATTAACGTTTGTTCTTTAATCATAAAGGTTTGTTTAAAAGCAGGGGAATCTAATGCAGAAGGTAATGTTTTACTAATGCTTTGTTTCTGGGTTCAAAACAGCAATAATTAACAGATCCAAGTCCAAAATGCTGTTTCTCATTACGTTCATGCTTTTGTCTGAAGCATTGCAAAGAAAAAGCGAAATCTCATGCAAAATTTAACTTTTTACTAATTCTTCTTTCCAAGGACCAAAATAGTTAAAATAAGGGGCTTGAAGTCCAAAACGTCGATTTTCATTACTTTTGTGCTTTAATCATTATGGTTTATTCAGAAACAGGGAAATCTCATGCAGAACTTCACTTTTTACTAATTCCTGTTTGCAGGGACCGAAAATGTAAGAATAAAGCGCTTGAAGTACAAAAAGACGAATTTTGCTAATGCTTCTTTCCAGGCACCAGAATCGTAAAAATAAAGCTCTAGTAGTCCAAAAGTTGATTTTCATTACGTTTGTGCTTCAATCATAAAGGTTTGTTTAAAAGCAGGGGAATCTAATGCAGAAGGTAATGTTTTACTAATGCTTTGTTTCTGGGTTCAAAACAGCAATAATTAACAGATTCAAGTCCAAAATGCTGTTTCTCATTACGTTCATGCTTTTGTCTGAAGCATTGCAAAGAAAAAGCGAAATCTCATGCAAAATTTAACTTTTTACTAATTCTTCTTTCCAAGGACCCAAATAGTTAAAATAAGGGGCTTGAAGTCCAAAACGTCGATTTTCATTACTTTTGTGCTTTAATCATTATGGTTTATTCAGAAACAGGAAATCTCATGCAGAACTTAACTTTTACTAATTCTTGTTTCCAGGGACCGAAAATGTAAGAATAAAGCATTTAAAGTACAAAAAGACGAATTTTGCTAATGCTTCTTTCCAGGCACCAGAATCGTAAAAATAAAGCTCTAGAAGTCCAAAACGTTGATTTTCATTAACGTTTGTTCTTTAATCATAAAGGTTTGTTTAAAAGCAGGGGAATCTAATGCAGAAGGTAATGTTCTGCATTAGATACTAATGCTTTGTTTCTGGGTTCAAAACAGCAATAATTAACAGATCCAAGTCCAAAATGCTGTTTCTCATTACGTTCATGCTTTTGTCTGAAGCATTGCAAAGAAAAAGCGAAATCTCATGCAGAAGTTAACTTTTACTAATTCTTCTTTCCAATGACCAAAATAGTTAAAATAAGGGGCTTGAAGTCCAAAACGTCGATTTTCATTACTTTTGTGCTTTAATCATTATGGTTTAATCAGAAACAGGGAAATCTCATGCAGAACTTCACTTTTACTAATTCCTGTTTCCAGGGACCGAAAATGTAAGAATAAAGCGCTTGAAAGTACAAAAACGAATTTTGCTAATGCTTCTTTCCAGGCACCAGAATCGTAAAAATAAAGCTCTAGAAGTCCAAAACGTTGATTTTCATTAACGTTTGTTCTTTAATCATAAAGGTTTGTTTAAAAGCAGGGGAATCTAATGCAGAAGGTAATGTTTTACTAATGCTTTGTTTCTGGGTTCAAAACAGCAATAATTAACAGATCCAAGTCCAAAATGCTGTTTCTCATTACGTTCATGCTTTTGTCTGAAGCATTGCAAAGAAAAAGCGAAATCTCATGCAGAAGTTAACTTTTTACTAATTCTTCTTTCAAATGACCAAAATAGTTAAAATAAGGGGCTTGAAGTCCAAAACGTCGATTTTCATTACTTTTTTGCTTTAATCATTATGGTTTATTCAGAAACAGGGAAATCTCATGCAGAACTTCACTTTTACTAATTCTTGTTTCCAGGGACCGAAAATGTAAGAATAAATCATTTAAAGTACAAAAGACGAATTTTGCTAATGCTTCTTTCCAGGCACCAGAATCGTAAAAATAAAAGCTCTAGTAGTCCAAAAGTTGATTTTCATTACGTTTGTTCTTCAATCATAAAGGTTTGTTTAAAAGCAGGGGAATCTAATGCAGAAGGTAATGTTTTACTAATGCTTTGTTTCTGGGTTCAAAACAGCAATAATTAACAGATTCAAGTCCAAAATGCTGTTTCTCATTACGTTCATGCTTTTGTCTGAAGCATTGCAAAGAAAAAGCGAAATCTCATGCAAAATTTAACTTTTACTAATTCTTCTTTCCAAGGACCAAAATAGTTAAAATAAGGGGCTTGAAGTCCAAAACGTCGATTTTCATTACTTTTGTGCTTTAATCATTATGGTTTAATCAGAAACAGGGAAATCTCATGCAGAACTTCACTTTTACTAATTCCTGTTTCCAGGGACCGAAAATGTAAGAATAAAGCTTGAGGTACAAAAATACGAATTTTGCTAATGCTTCTTTCCAGGCACCAGAATCGTAAAGGAAAAGCTCTAGAAGTCCAAAACGTTGATTTTCATTAACGTTTGTTCTTTAATCATAAAGGTTTGTTTAAAAGCAGGGGAATCTAATGCAGAAGGTAATGTTCTGCATTAGATACTAATGCTTTGTTTCTGGAGTTCAAAACAGCAATAATTAACAGATCCAAGTCCAAAATGCTGTTTCTCATTACGTTCATGCTTTTGTCTGAAGCATTGCAAAGAAAAAGCGAAATCTCATGCAGAAGTTAACTTTTACTAATTCTTCTTTCCAATGACCAAAATAGTTAAAATAAGGGGCTTGAAGTCCAAAACGTCGATTTTCATTACTTTTGTGCTTTAATCATTATGGTTTATTCAGAAACAGGGAAATCTCATGCAGAACTTCACTTTTACTAATTCCTGTTTGCAGGGACCGAAAATGTAAGAATAAAGCGCTTGAAGTACAAAAAGACGAATTTTGCTAATGCTTCTTTCCAGGCACCAGAATCGTAAAAGGAAAAGCTCTAGAAGTCCAAAACGTTGATTTTCATTAACGTTTGTTCTTTAATCATAAAGGTTTGTTTAAAAGCAGGGGAATCTAATGCAGAAGGTAATGTTCTGCATTAGATACTAATGCTTTGTTTCTGGGTTCAAAACAGCAATAATTAACAGATCCAAGTCCAAAATGCTGTTTCTCATTACGTTCATGCTTTTGTCTGAAGCATTGCAAAGAAAAAGCGAAATCTCATGCAAAAGTTAACTTTTACTAATTCTTCTTTCCAAGGACCAAAATAGTTAAAATAAGGGGCTTGAAGTCCAAAACGTCGATTTTCATTACTTTTGTGCTTTAATCATTATGGTTTAATCAGAAACAGGGAAATCTCATGCAGAACTTCACTTTTACTAATTCTTGTTTCCAGGGACCGAAAATGTAAGAATAAAGCTCTTAAAAAGTACAGAAAGACGAATTTTGCTAATGCTTCTTTCCAGGCACCAGAATCGTAAAGGTAAAGCTCTAGAAGTCCAAAACGTTGATTTTCATTAACGTTTGTTCTTTAATCATAAAGGTTTGTTTAAAAGCAGGGGAATCTAATGCAGAAGGTAATGTTTTACTAATGCTTTGTTTCTGGGTTCAAAACAGCAATAATTACCAGATCCAAGTCCAAAATGCTGTTTCTCATTACGTTCATGCTTTTGTCTGAAGCATTGCAAAGAAAAAGCGAAATCTCATGCAGAAGTTAACTTTTACTAATTCTTCTTTCCAATGACCAAAATAGTTAAAATAAGGGGCTTGAAGTCCAAAACGTCGATTTTCATTACTTTTGTGCTTTAATCATTATGGTTTAATCAGAAACAGGGAAATCTCATGCAGAACTTCACTTTTTACTAATTCCTGTTTCCAGGGACCGAAAATGTAAGAATAAAGCTCTTGAAGGTACAAAAAGACGAATTTTGCTAATGCTTCTTTCCAGGCACCAGAATCGTAAAAATAAAGCTCTAGTAGTCCAAAAGTTGATTTTCATTACGTTTGTGCTTCAATCATAAAGGTTTGTTTAAAAGCAGGGGAATCTAATGCAGAAGGTAATGTTTTACTAATGCTTTGTTTCTGGGTTCAAAACAGCAATAATTAACAGATTCAAGTCCAAAATGCTGTTTCTCATTACGTTCATGCTTTTGTCTGAAGCATTGCAAAGAAAAAGCGAAATCTCATGCAGAAGTTAACTTTTTACTAATTCTTCTTTCCAAGGACCAAAATAGTTAAAATAAGGGGCTTGAAGTCCAAAACGTCGATTTTCATTACTTTTGTGCTTTAATCATTATGGTTTATTCAGAAACAGGGAAATCTCATGCAGAACTTCACTTTTTACTAATTCCTGTTTGCAGGGACCGAAAATGTAAGAATAAAGCGCTTGAAGTACAAAAGACGAATTTTGCTAATGCTTCTTTCCAGGCACCAGAATCGTAAAAATAAAGCTCTAGTAGTCCAAAACGTTGATTTTCATTACGTTTGTGCTTCAATCATAAAGGTTTGTTTAAAAGCAGGGGTATCTAATGCAGAAGGTAATGTTTTACTAATGCTTTGTTTCTGGGTTCAAAACAGCAATAATTAACAGATTCAAGTCCAAAATGCTGTTTCTCATTACGTTCATGCTTTTGTCTGAAGCATTGCAAAGAAAAAGCGAAATCTCATGCAGAAGTTAACTTTTACTAATTCTTCTTTCCAAGGACCAAAATAGTTAAAATAAGGGGCTTGAAGTCCAAAACGTCGATTTTCATTACTTTTGTGCTTTAATCATTATGGTTTATTCAGAAACAGGGAAATCTCATGCAGAACTTCACTTTTACTAATTCTTGTTTCCAGGGACCGAAAATGTAAGAATAAATCATTTAAAGTACAAAAAGACGAATTTTGCTAATGCTTCTTTCCAGGCACCAGAATCGTAAAAATAAAGCTCTAGTAGTCCAAAACGTTGATTTTCATTAACGTTTGTTCTTTAATCATAAAGGTTTGTTTAAAAGCAGGGGAATCTAATGCAGAAGGTAATGTTCTGCATTAGATACTAATGCTTTGTTTCTGGGTTCAAAACAGCAATAATTAACAGATCCAAGTCCAAAATGCTGTTTCTCATTACGTTCATGCTTTTGTCTGAAGCATTGCAAAGAAAAAAGCGAAATCTCATGCAAAAGTTAACTTTTACTAATTCTTCTTTCCAATGACCAAAATAGTTAAAATAAGGGGCTTGAAGTCCAAAACGTCGATTTTCATTACTTTTGTGCTTTAATCATTATGGTTTAATCAGAAACAGGGAAATCTCATGCAGAACTTCACTTTTTACTAATTCCTGTTTCCAGGGACCGAAAATGTAAGAATAAAGTGCTTGAGGTACAAAAATACGAATTTTGCTAATGCTTCTTTCCAGGCACCAGAATCGTAAAAATAAAGCTCTAGTAGTCCAAAAGTTGATTTTCATTACGTTTGTGCTTCAATCATAAAGGTTTGTTTAAAAGCAGGGGAATCTAATGCAGAAGGTAATGTTTTACTAATGCTTTGTTTCTGGGTTCAAAACAGCAATAATTAACAGATTCAAGTCCAAAATGCTGTTTCTCATTACGTTCATGCTTTTGTCTGAAGCATTGCAAAGAAAAAGCGAAATCTCATGCAGAAGTTAACTTTTTACTAATTCTTCTTTCAAATGACCAAAATAGTTAAAATAAGGGGCTTGAAGTCCAAAACGTCGATTTTCATTACTTTTGTGCTTTAATCATTATGGTTTATTCAGAAACAGGGAAATCTCATGCAGAACTTTAACTTTTACTAATTCTTGTTTCCAGGGACCGAAAATGTAAGAATAAATCTTTTAAAGTACAAAAGACGAATTTTGCTACTGCTTCTTTCCAGGCACCAGAATCGTAAAATAAAGCTCTAGTAGTCCAAAAGTTGATTTTCATTACGTTTGTGCTTCAATCATAAAGGTTTGTTTAAAAGCAGGGGAATCTAATGCAGAAGGTAATGTTTTACTAATGCTTTGTTTCTGGGTTCAAAACAGCAATAATTAACAGATTCAAGTCCAAAATGCTGTTTCTCATTACGTTCATGCTTTTGTCTGAAGCATTGCAAAGAAAAAGCGAAATCTCATGCAAAATTTAACTTTTACTAATTCTTCTTTCCAAGGACCAAAATAGTTAAAATAAGGGGCTTGAAGTCCAAAACGTCGATTTTCATTACTTTTGTGCTTTAATCATTATGGTTTATTCAGAAACAGGGAAATCTCATGCAGAACTTCACTTTTTACTAATTCCTGTTTCCAGGGACCGAAAATGTAAGAATAAAGCGCTTGAAGTACAAAAAGACGAATTTTGCTAATGCTTCTTTCCAGGCACCAGAATCGTAAAGGTAAAGCTCTAGAAGTCCAAAACGTTGATTTTCATTAACGTTTGTTCTTTAATCATAAAGGTTTGTTTAAAAGCAGGGGAATCTAATGCAGAAGGTAATGTTCTGCATTAGATACTAATGCTTTGTTTCTGGGTTCAAAACAGCAATAATTAACAGATCCAAGTCCAAAATGCTGTTTCTCATTACGTTCATGCTTTTGTCTGAAGCATTGCAAAGAAAAAGCGAAATCTCATGCAGAAGTTAACTTTTTACTAATTCTTCTTTCCAATGACCAAAATAGTTAAAATAAGGGGCTTGAAGTCCAAAACGTCGATTTTCATTACTTTTGTGCTTTAATCATTATGGTTTATTCAGAAACAGGGAAATCTCATGCAGAACTTCACTTTTTACTAATTCCTGTTTGCAGGGACCGAAAATGTAAGAATAAAGCGCTTGAAGTACAAAAAGACGAATTTTGCTAATGCTTCTTTCCAGGCACCAGAATCGTAAAGGAAAAGCTCTAGAAGTCCAAAACGTTGATTTTCATTAACGTTTGTTCTTTAATCATAAAGGTTTGTTTAAAAGCAGGGGAATCTAATGCAGAAGGTAATGTTCTGCATTAGATACTAATGCTTTGTTTCTGGGTTCAAAACAGCAATAACAGATCCAAGTCCAAAATGCTGTTTCTCATTACGTTCATGCTTTTGTCTGAAGCATTGCAAAGAAAAAAGCGAAATCTCATGCAAAATTTAACTTTTACTAATTCTTCTTTCCAAGGACCAAAATAGTTAAAATAAGGGGCTTGAAGTCCAAAACGTCGATTTTCATTACTTTTGTGCTTTAATCATTATGGTTTAATCAGAAACAGGGAAATCTCATGCAGAACTTCACTTTTTACTAATTCCTGTTTCCAGGGACCGAAAATGTAAGAATAAAGCTCTTAAAGTACAGAAAGACGAATTTTGCTAATGCTTCTTTCCAGGCACCAGAATCGTAAAGGTAAAGCTCTAGAAGTCCAAAACGTTGATTTTCATTAACGTTTGTTCTTTAATCATAAAGGTTTGTTTAAAAGCAGGGGAATCTAATGCAGAAGGTAATGTTTTACTAATGCTTTGTTTCTGGGTTCAAAACAGCAATAATTAACAGATTCAAGTCCAAAATGCTGTTTCTCATTACGTTCATGCTTTTGTCTGAAGCATTGCAAAGAAAAGCGAAATCTCATGCAAAATTTAACTTTTACTAATTCTTCTTTCCAAGGACCAAAATAGTTAAAATAAGGGGCTTGAAGTCCAAAACGTCGATTTTCATTACTTTTGTGCTTTAATCATTATGGTTTATTCAGAAACAGGGAAATCTCATGCAGAACTTCACTTTTACTAATTCCTGTTTCCAGGGACCGAAAATGTAAGAATAAAGCGCTTGAGGTACAAAAATACGAATTTTGCTAATGCTTCTTTCCAGGCACCAGAATCGTAAAGGAAAAGCTCTAGAAGTCCAAAACGTTGAATTTCATTAACGTTTGTTCTTTAATCATAAAGGTTTGTTTAAAGCAGGGAATCTAATGCAGAAGGTAATGTTCTGCATTAGATACTAATGCTTTGTTTCTGGGTTCAAAACAGCAATAATTAACAGATCCAAGTCCAAAATGCTGTTTCTCATTACGTTCATGCTTTTGTCTGAAGCATTGCAAAAAAAAGCGAAATCTCATGCAGAACTTCACTTTTACTAATTCCTGTTTAGGGACCGAAAATGTAAGAATAAAGCGCTTGAAGTACAAAAAAGACGAATTTTGCTAATGCTTCTTTCCAGGCACCAGAATCGTAAAGGAAAAGCTCTAGAAGTCCAAAACGTTGATTTTCATTAACGTTTGTTCTTTAATCATAAAGGTTTGTTTAAAAGCAGGGGAATCTAATGCAGAAGGTAATGTTCTGCATTAGATACTAATGCTTTGTTTCTGGGTTCAAAACAGCAATAATTAACAGATCCAAGTCCAAAATGCTGTTTCTCATTACGTTCATGCTTTTGTCTGAAGCATTGCAAAGAAAAAGCGAAATCTCATGCAAAATTTAACTTTTACTAATTCTTCTTTCCAAGGACCAAAATAGTTAAAATAAGGGGCTTGAAGTCCAAAACGTCGATTTTCATTACTTTTGTGCTTTAATCATTATGGTTTATTCAGAAACAGGGAAATCTCATGCAGAACTTCACTTTTTACTAATTCCTGTTTGCAGGGACCGAAAATGTAAGAATAAAGCGCTTGAAGTACAAAAAGACGAATTTTGCTAATGCTTCTTTCCAGGCACCAGAATCGTAAAGGTAAAGCTCTAGAAGTCCAAAACGTTGATTTTCATTAACGTTTGTTCTTTAATCATAAAGGTTTGTTTAAAAGCAGGGGAATCTAATGCAGAAGGTAATGTTTTACTAATGCTTTGTTTCTGGGTTCAAAACAGCAATAATTAACAGATTCAAGTCCAAAATGCTGTTTCTCATTACGTTCATGCTTTTGTCTGAAGCATTGCAAAGAAGAAGCGAAATCTCATGCAAAATTTAACTTTTTACTAATTCTTCTTTCCAAGGACCAAAATAGTTAAAATAAGGGGCTTGAAGTCCAAAACGTCGATTTTCATTACTTTTGTGCTTTAATCATTATGGTTTATTCAGAAACAGGGAAATCTCATGCAGAACTTAACTTTTTACTAATTCTTGTTTCCAGGGACCGAAAATGTAAGAATAAAGCTCTTAAAGTACAGAAAGACGAATTTTGCTAATGCTTCTTTCCAGGCACCAGAATCGTAAAGGTAAAGCTCTAGAAGTCCAAAACGTTGATTTTCATTAACGTTTGTTCTTTAATCATAAAGGTTTGTTTAAAAGCAGGGGAATCTAATGCAGAAGGTAATGTTTTACTAATGCTTTGTTTCTGGGTTCAAAACAGCAATAATTAACAGATTCAAGTCCAAAATGCTGTTTCTCATTACGTTCATGCTTTTGTCTGAAGCATTGCAAAGAAAAAGCGAAATCTCATGCAGAAGTTAACTTTTTTACTAATTCTTCTTTCAAATGACCAAAATAGTTAAAATAAGGGGCTTGAAGTCCAAAACGTCGATTTTCATTACTTTTGTGCTTTAATCATTATGGTTTATTCAGAAACAGGGAAATCTCATGCAGAACTTAACTTTTACTAATTCTTGTTTCCAGGGACCGAAAATGTAAGAATAAAGCATATAAAGTACAAAAAGACGAATTTTGCTAATGCTTCTTTCCAGGCACCAGAATCGTAAAAAATAAAGCTCTAGAAGTCCAAAACGTTGATTTTCATTAACGTTTGTTCTTTAATCATAAAGGTTTGTTTAAAAGCAGGGGAATCTAATGCAGAAGGTAATGTTCTGCATTAGATACTAATGCTTTGTTTCTGGGTTCAAAACAGCAATAATTAACAGATCCAAGTCCAAAATGCTGTTTCTCATTACGTTCATGCTTTTGTCTGAAGCATTGCAAAGAAAAAGCGAAATCTCATGCAAAATTTAACTTTTACTAATTCTTCTTTCCAAGGACCAAAATAGTTAAAATAAGGGGCTTGAAGTCCAAAACGTCGATTTTCATTACTTTTGTGCTTTAATCATTATGGTTTATTCAGAAACAGGGAAATCTCATGCAGAACTTCACTTTTACTAATTCCTGTTTGCAGGGACCGAAAATGTAAGAATAAAGCGCTTGAAGTACAAAAGACGAATTTTGCTAATGCTTCTTTCCAGGCACCAGAATCGTAAAAATAAAAGCTCTAGAAGTCCAAAACGTTGATTTTCATTAACGTTTGTTCTTTAATCATAAAGGTTTGTTTAAAAGCAGGGGAATCTAATGCAGAAGGTAATGTTCTGCATTAGATACTAATGCTTTGTTTCTGGGTTCAAAACAGCAATAATTAACAGATTCAAGTCCAAAATGCTGTTTCTCATTACGTTCATGCTTTTGTCTGAAGCATTGCAAAGAAAAAGCGAAATCTCATGCAAAATTTAACTTTTTACTAATTCTTCTTTCCAAGGACCAAAATAGTTAAAATAAGGGGCTTGAAGTCCAAAACGTCGATTTTCATTACTTTTGTGCTTTAATCATTATGGTTTAATCAGAAACAGGGAAATCTCATGCAGAACTTCACTTTTTACTAATTCCTGTTTCCAGGGACCGAAAATGTAAGAATAAAGCGCTTGAAGTACAAAAAGACGAATTTTGCTAATGCTTCTTTCCAGGCACCAGAATCGTAAAGGAAAAGCTCTAGAAGTCCAAAACGTTGATTTTCATTAACGTTTGTTCTTTAATCATAAAGGTTTGTTTAAAAGCAGGGGAATCTAATGCAGAAGGTAATGTTCTGCATTAGATACTAATGCTTTGTTTCTGGGTTCAAAACAGCAATAATTAACAGATCCAAGTCCAAAATGCTGTTTCTCATTACGTTCATGCTTTTGTCTGAAGCATTGCAAAGAAAAAGCGAAATCTCATGCAAAATTTAACTTTTTACTAATTCTTCTTTCCAAGGACCAAAATAGTTAAAATAAGGGGCTTGAAGTCCAAAACGTCGATTTTCATTACTTTTGTGCTTTAATCATTATGGTTTATTCAGAAACAGGGAAATCTCATGCAGAACTTCACTTTTACTAATTCCTGTTTGCAGGGACCGAAAATGTAAGAATAAAGCTTTGAAGTACAAAAGACGAATTTTGCTAATGCTTCTTTCCAGGCACCAGAATCGTAAAGGAAAAGCTCTAGAAGTCCAAAACGTTGATTTTCATTAACGTTTGTTCTTTAATCATAAAGGTTTGTTTAAAAGCAGGGGAATATAATGCAGAAGGTAATGTTCTGCATTAGATACTAATGCTTTGTTTCTGGGTTCAAAACAGCAATAATTAACAGATCCAAGTCCAAAATGCTGTTTCTCATTACGTTCATGCTTTTGTCTGAAGCATTGCAAAGAAAAAGCGAAATCTCATGCAAAATTTAACTTTTACTAATTCTTCTTTCCAAGGACCAAAATAGTTAAAATAAGGGGCTTGAAGTCCAAAACGTCGATTTTCATTACTTTTGTGCTTTAATCATTATGGTTTAATCAGAAACAGGAAATCTCATGCAGAACTTCACTTTTTACTAATTCCTGTTTCCAGGGACCGAAAATGTAAGAATAAAGCTTGAAAGTACAAAAATACGAATTTTGCTAATGCTTCTTTCCAGGCACCAGAATCGTAAAGGAAAAAGCTCTAGAAGTCCAAAACGTTGATTTTCATTAACGTTTGTTCTTTAATCATAAAGGTTTGTTTAAAAGCAGGGGAATCTAATGCAGAAGGTAATGTTCTGCATTAGATACTAATGCTTTGTTTCTGGGTTCAAAACAGCAATAATTAACAGATCCAAGTCCAAAATTCTGTTTCTCATTACGTTCATGCTTTTGTCTGAAGCATTGCAAAGAAAAAGCGAAATCTCATGCAGAACTTCACTTTTACTAATTCCTGTTTGCAGGGACCGAAAATGTAAGAATAAAGCGCTTGAAGTACAAAAGACGAATTTTGCTAATGCTTCTTTCCAGGCACCAGAATCGTAAAGGAAAAGCTCTAGAAGTCCAAAACGTTGATTTTCATTAACGTTTGTTCTTTAATCATAAAGGTTTGTTTAAAAGCAGGGGAATCTAATGCAGAAGGTAATGTTCTGCATTAGATACTAATGCTTTGTTTCTGGGTTCAAAACAGCAATAATTAACAGATCCAAGTCCAAAATGCTGTTTCTCATTACGTTCATGCTTTTGTCTGAAGCATTGCAAAGAAAAAGCGAAATCTCATGCAAAATTTAACTTTTACTAATTCTTCTTTCCAAGGACCAAAATAGTTAAAATAAGGGGCTTGAAGTCCAAAACGTCGATTTTCATTACTTTTGTGCTTTAATCATTATGGTTTATTCAGAAACAGGGAAATCTCATGCAGAACTTCACTTTTACTAATTCCTGTTTGCAGGGACCGAAAATGTAAGAATAAAGCGCTTGAAGTACAAAAGACGAATTTTGCTAATGCTTCTTTCCAGGCACCAGAATCGTAAAAATAAAAGCTCTAGAAGTCCAAAACGTTGATTTTCATTAACGTTTGTGCTTCAATCATAAAGGTTTGTTTAAAAGCAGGGGAATCTAATGCAGAAGGTAATGTTTTACTAATACTTTGTTTCTGGGTTCAAAACAGCAATAATTAACAGATCCAAGTCCAAAATGCTGTTTCTCATTACGTTCATGCTTTTGTCTGAAGCATTGCAAAGAAAAAGCGAAATCTCATGCAGAATTTAACTTTTACTAATTCTTCTTTCCAAGGACCAAAATAGTTAAAATAAGGGGCTTGAAGTCCAAAACGTCGATTTTCATTACTTTTGTGCTTTAATCATTATGGTTTAATCAGAAACAGGGAAATCTCATGCAGAACTTCACTTTTACTAATTCCTGTTTCCAGGGACCGAAAATGTAAGAATAAAGCGCTTGAGGTACAAAAATACGAATTTTGCTAATGCTTCTTTCCAGGCACCAGAATCGTAAAGGAAAAGCTCTAGAAGTCCAAAACGTTGATTTTCATTAACGTTTGTTCTTTAATCATAAAGGTTTGTTTAAAAGCAGGGGAATCTAATGCAGAAGGTAATGTTCTGCATTAGATACTAATGCTTTGTTTCTGGGTTCAAAACAGCAATAATTAACAGATCCAAGTCCAAAATTCTGTTTCTCATTACGTTCATGCTTTTGTCTGAAGCATTGCAAAGAAAAAGCGAAATCTCATGCAGAACTTCACTTTTTACTAATTCCTGTTTGCAGGGACCGAAAATGTAAGAATAAAGCGCTTGAAGTACAAAAAGACGAATTTTGCTAATGCTTCTTTCCAGGCACCAGAATCGTAAAGGAAAAGCTCTAGAAGTCCAAAACGTTGATTTTCATTAACGTTTGTTCTTTAATCATAAAGGTTTGTTTAAAAGCAGGGGAATCTAATGCAGAAGGTAATGTTCTGCATTAGATACTAATGCTTTGTTTCTGGGTTCAAAACAGCAATAATTAACAGATCCAAGTCCAAAATGCTGTTTCTCATTACGTTCATGCTTTTGTCTGAAGCATTGCAAAGAAAAAGCGAAATCTCATGCAAAATTTAACTTTTTACTAATTCTTCTTTCCAAGGACCAAAATAGTTAAAATAAGGGGCTTGAAGTCCAAAACGTCGATTTTCATTACTTTTGTGCTTTAATCATTATGGTTTATTCAGAAACAGGGAAATCTCATGCAGAACTTCACTTTTTACTAATTCCTGTTTGCAGGGACCGAAAATGTAAGAATAAAGCTCTTGAAGTACAAAAAGACGAATTTTGCTAATGCTTCTTTCCAGGCACCAGAATCGTAAAAGGTAAAGCTCTAGAAGTCCAAAACGTTGATTTTCATTAACGTTTGTTCTTTAATCATAAAGGTTTGTTTAAAAGCAGGGGAATCTAATGCAGAAGGTAATGTTTTACTAATGCTTTGTTTCTGGGTTCAAAACAGCAATAATTAACAGATTCAAGTCCAAAATGCTGTTTCTCATTACGTTCATGCTTTTGTCTGAAGCATTGCAAAGAAAAAGCGAAATCTCATGCAAAAATTTAACTTTTACTAATTCTTCTTTCCAAGGACCAAAATAGTTAAAATAAGGGGCTTGAAGTCCAAAACGTCGATTTTCATTACTTTTGTGCTTTAATCATTATGGTTTATTCAGAAACAGGAAATCTCATGCAGAACTTAACTTTTACTAATTCTTGTTTCCAGGGACCGAAAATGTAAGAATAAAGCTTTAAAGTACAAAAGACGAATTTTGCTAATGCTTCTTTCCAGGCACCAGAATCGTAAAGGTAAAGCTCTAGAAGTCCAAAACGTTGATTTTCATTAACGTTTGTTCTTTAATCATAAAGGTTTGTTTAAAAGCAGGGGAATCTAATGCAGAAGGTAATGTTTTACTAATGCTTTGTTTCTGGGTTCAAAACAGCAATAATTAACAGATTCAAGTCCAAAATGCTGTTTCTCATTACGTTCATGCTTTTGTCTGAAGCATTGCAAAGAAAAAGCGAAATCTCATGCAGAAGTTAACTTTTTTACTAATTCTTCTTTCAAATGACCAAAATAGTTAAAATAAGGGGCTTGAAGTCCAAAACGTCGATTTTCATTACTTTTGTGCTTTAATCATTATGGTTTATTCAGAAACAGGGAAATCTCATGCAGAACTTAACTTTTTACTAATTCCTGTTTCCAGGGACCGAAAATGTAAGAATAAATCATTTAAAGTACAAGAAGACGAATTTTGCTACTGCTTCTTTCCAGGCACCAGAATCGTAAAAATAAAGCTCTAGTAGTCCAAAACGTTGATTTTCATTAACGTTTGTTCTTTAATCATAAAGGTTTGTTTAAAAGCAGGGGAATCTAATGCAGAAGGTAATGTTCTGCATTAGATACTAATGCTTTGTTTCTGGGTTCAAAATTAACAGATCCAAGTCCAAAATGCTGTTTCTCATTACGTTCATGCTTTTGTCTGAAGCATTGCAAAGAAAAAGCGAAATCTCATGCAAAATTTAACTTTTACTAATTCTTCTTTCCAAGGACCAAAATAGTTAAAATAAGGGGCTTGAAGTCCAAAACGTCGATTTTCATTACTTTTGTGCTTTAATCATTATGGTTTAATCAGAAACAGGGAAATCTCATGCAGAACTTCACTTTTACTAATTCCTGTTTGCAGGGACCGAAAATGTAAGAATAAAGCTTTGAGGTACAAAAAGACGAATTTTGCTAATGCTTCTTTCCAGGCACCAGAATCGTAAAGGAAAAGCTCTAGAAGTCCAAAACGTTGATTTTCATTAACGTTTGTTCTTTAATCATAAAGGTTTGTTTAAAAAAGGGGAATCTAATGCAGAAGGTAATGTTCTGCATTAGATACTAATGCTTTGTTTCTGGGTTCAAAACAGCAATAATTAACAGATTCAAGTCCAAAATGCTGTTTCTCATTACGTTCATGCTTTTGTCTGAAGCATTGCAAAGAAAAAGCGAAATCTCATGCAAAATTTAACTTTTACTAATTCTTCTTTCCAAGGACCAAAATAGTTAAAATAAGGGGCTTGAAGTCCAAAACGTCGATTTTCATTACTTTTGTGCTTTAATCATTATGGTTTAATCAGAAACAGGGAAATCTCATGCAGAACTTCACTTTTACTAATTCCTGTTTCAGGGACCGAAAATGTAAGAATAAAGCGCTTGAAGTACAAAAATACGAATTTTGCTAATGCTTCTTTCCAGGCACCAGAATCGTAAAGGAAAAGCTCTAGAAGTCCAAAACGTTGATTTTCATTAACGTTTGTTCTTTAATCATAAAGGTTTGTTTAAAAGCAGGGGAATCTAATGCAGAAGGTAATGTTCTGCATTAGATACTAATGCTTTGTTTCTGGGTTCAAAACAGCAATAATTAACAGATCCAAGTCCAAAATGCTGTTTCTCATTACGTTCATGCTTTTTTTTGTCTGAAGCATTGCAAAGAAAAAGCGAAATCTCATGCAAAATTTAACTTTTACTAATTCTTCTTTCCAAGGACCAAAATAGTTAAAATAAGGGGCTTGAAGTCCAAAACGTCGATTTTCATTACTTTTGTGCTTTAATCATTATGGTTTAATCAGAAACAGGGAAATCTCATGCAGAACTTCACTTTTTACTAATTCCTGTTTGCAGGGACCGAAAATGTAAGAATAAAGCTTCAAAAGACGAATTTTGCTAATGCTTCTTTCCAGGCACCAGAATCGTAAAGGAAAAGCTCTAGAAGTCCAAAACGTTGATTTTCATTAACGTTTGTTCTTTAATCATAAAGGTTTGTTTAAAAGCAGGGGAATCTAATGCAGAAGGTAATGTTCTGCATTAGATACTAATGCTTTGTTTCTGGGTTCAAAACAGCAATAATTAACAGATCCAAGTCCAAAATGCTGTTTCTCATTACGTTCATGCTTTTGTCTGAAGCATTGCAAAGAAAAGCGAAATCTCATGCAAAATTTAACTTTTACTAATTCTTCTTTCCAAGGACCAAAATAGTTAAAATAAGGGGCTTGAAGTCCAAAACGTCGATTTTCATTACTTTTGTGCTTTAATCATTATGGTTTAATCAGAAACAGGGAAATCTCATGCAGAACTTCACTTTTTACTAATTCCTGTTTCCAGGGACCGAAAATGTAAGAATAAAGCGCTTGAGGTACAAAAATACGAATTTTGCTAATGCTTCTTTCCAGGCACCAGAATCGTAAAGGAAAAGCTCTAGAAGTCCAAAACGTTGATTTTCATTAACGTTTGTTCTTTAATCATAAAGGTTTGTTTAAAAGCAGGGGAATCTAATGCAGAAGGTAATGTTCTGCATTAGATACTAATGCTTTGTTTCTGGGTTCAAAACAGCAATAATTAACAGATCCAAGTCCAAAATTTGTTTCTCATTACGTTCATGCTTTTGTCTGAAGCATTGCAAAGAAAAAGCGAAATCTCATGCAGAACTTCACTTTTTACTAATTCCTGTTTGCAGGGACCGAAAATGTAAGAATAAAGCTTTGAAGTAAAAAGACGAATTTTGCTAATGCTTCTTTCCAGGCACCAGAATCGTAAAAGGAAAAGCTCTAGAAGTCCAAAACGTTGATTTTCATTAACGTTTGTTCTTTAATCATAAAGGTTTGTTTAAAAGCAGGGGAATCTAATGCAGAAGGTAATGTTCTGCATTAGATACTAATGCTTTGTTTCTGGGTTCAAAACAGCAATAATTAACAGATCCAAGTCCAAAATGCTGTTTCTCATTACGTTCATGCTTTTGTCTGAAGCATTGCAAAGAAAAAGCGAAATCTCATGCAAAATTTAACTTTTACTAATTCTTCTTTCCAAGGACCAAAATAGTTAAAATAAGGGGCTTGAAGTCCAAAACGTCGATTTTCATTACTTTTGTGCTTTAATCATTATGGTTTAATTCAGAAACAGGGAAATCTCATGCAGAACTTCACTTTTACTAATTCCTGTTTGCAGGGACCGAAAATGTAAGAATAAAGCTCTTAAAGTACAGAAAGACGAATTTTGCTACTGCTTCTTTCCAGGCACCAGAATCGTAAAAATAAAGCTCTAGTAGTCCAAAACGTTGATTTTCATTAACGTTTGTTCTTTAATCATAAAGGTTTGTTTAAAAGCAGGGGAATCTAATGCAGAAGGTAATGTTTTACTAATGCTTTGTTTCTGGGTTCAAAACAGCAATAATTAACAGATTCAAGTCCAAAATGCTGTTTCTCATTACGTTCATGCTTTTGTCTGAAGCATTGCAAAGAAAAAGCGAAATCTCATGCAAAATTTAACTTTTTACTAATTCTTCTTTCCAAGGACCAAAATAGTTAAAATAAGGGGCTTGAAGTCCAAAACGTCGATTTTCATTACTTTTGTGCTTTTAATCATTATGGTTTATTCAGAAACAGGAAATCTCATGCAGAACTTAACTTTTACTAATTCCTGTTTGCAGGGACCGAAAATGTAAGAATAAAGCTTTAAAGTACAAAAAGACGAATTTTGCTAATGCTTCTTTCCAGGCACCAGAATCGTAAAGGAAAAGCTCTAGAAGTCCAAAACGTTGATTTTCATTAACGTTTGTTCTTTAATCATAAAGGTTTGTTTAAAAGCAGGGGAATCTAATGCAGAAGGTAATGTTTGCATACTAATGCTTTGTTTCTGGGTTCAAAACAGCAATAATTAACAGATCCAAGTCCAAAATGCTGTTTCTCATTACGTTCATGCTTTTGTCTGAAGCATTGCAAAGAAAAAGCGAAATCTCATGCAAAATTTAACTTTTACTAATTCTTCTTTCCAAGGACCAAAATAGTTAAAATAAGGGGCTTGAAGTCCAAAACGTCGATTTTCATTACTTTTGTGCTTTAATCATTATGGTTTATTCAGAAACAGGGAAATCTCATGCAGAACTTCACTTTTACTAATTCTTGTTTCCAGGGACCGAAAATGTAAGAATAAAGCTCTTAAAGTACAAAAAGACGAATTTTGCTAATGCTTCTTTCCAGGCACCAGAATCGTAAAAGGAAAAGCTCTAGAAGTCCAAAACGTTGATTTTCATTAACGTTTGTTCTTTAATCATAAAGGTTTGTTTAAAAGCAGGGGAATCTAATGCAGAAGGTAATGTTTTACTAATGCTTTGTTTCTGGGTTCAAAACAGCAATAATTAACAGATTCAAGTCCAAAATGCTGTTTCTCATTACGTTCATGCTTTTGTCTGAAGCATTGCAAAGAAAAAGCGAAATCTCATGCAAAATTAACTTTTTACTAATTCTTCTTTCAAGGACCAAAATAGTTAAAATAAGGGGCTTGAAGTCCAAAACGTCGATTTTCATTACTTTTGTGCTTTAATCATTATGGTTTATTCAGAAACAGGGAAATCTCATGCAGAACTTAACTTTTACTAATTCTTGTTTCCAGGGACCGAAAATGTAAGAATAAAGCATTTAAAGTACAAAAGACGAATTTTGCTAATGCTTCTTTCCAGGCACCAGAATCGTAAAATAAAAGCTCTAGTAGTCCAAAACGTTGATTTTCATTAACGTTTGTTCTTTAATCATAAAGGTTTGTTTAAAGCAGGGGAATCTAATGCAGAAGGTAATGTTCTGCATTAGATAATGCTTTGTTTCTGGGTTCAAAACAGCAATAATTAACAGATCCAAGTCCAAAATGCTGTTTCTCATTACGTTCATGCTTTTGTCTGAAGCATTGCAAAGAAAAAAAGCGAAATCTCATGCAAAATTTAACTTTTTACTAATTCTTCTTTCCAAGGACCAAAATAGTTAAAATAAGGGGCTTGAAGTCCAAAACGTCGATTTTCATTACTTTTGTGCTTTAATCATTATGGTTTAATCAGAAACAGGGAAATCTCATGCAGAACTTCACTTTTACTAATTCCTGTTTGCAGGGACCGAAAATGTAAGAATAAAGCTTGAAGTACAAAAGACGAATTTTGCTAATGCTTCTTTCCAGGCACCAGAATCGTAAAGGAAAAGCTCTAGAAGTCCAAAACGTTGATTTTCATTAACGTTTGTTCTTTAATCATAAAGGTTTGTTTAAAAGCAGGGGAATCTAATGCAGAAGGTAATGTTCTGCATTAGATACTAATGCTTTGTTTCTGGGTTCAAAACAGCAATAATTAACAGATCCAAGTCCAAAATGCTGTTTCTCATTACGTTCATGCTTTTGTCTGAAGCATTGCAAAGAAAAAGCGAAATCTCATGCAAAATTTAACTTTTTACTAATTCTTCTTTCCAAGGACCAAAATAGTTAAAATAAGGGGCTTGAAGTCCAAAACGTTGATTTTCATTAACGTTTGTTCTTTAATCATAAAGGTTTGTTTAAAGCAGGGGAATCTAATGCAGAAGGTAATGTTCTGCATTAGATACTAATGCTTTGTTTCTGGGTTCAAATCGTAAAAATTAACAGATCCAAGTCCAAAATGCTGTTTCTCATTACGTTCATGCTTTTGTCAAGCATTGCAAAGAAAAAGCGAAATCTCATGCAAAATTTAACTTTTACTAATTCTTCTTTCCAAGGACCAAAATAGTTAAAATAAGGGGCTTGAAGTCCAAAACGTCGATTTTCATTACTTTTGTGCTTTAATCATTATGGTTTAATCAGAAACAGGGAAATCTCATGCAGAACTTCACTTTTTACTAATTCCTGTTTGCAGGGACCGAAAATGTAAGAATAAAGCTCTTAAAGTACAAAAGACGAATTTTGCTAATGCTTCTTTCCAGGCACCAGAATCGTAAAGGAAAAGCTCTAGAAGTCCAAAACGTTGATTTTCATTAACGTTTGTTCTTTAATCATAAAGGTTTGTTTAAAAGCAGGGGAATCTAATGCAGAAGGTAATGTTCTGCATTAGATACTAATGCTTTGTTTCTGGGTTCAAAACAGCAATAATTAACAGATCCAAGTCCAAAATGCTGTTTCTCATTACGTTCATGCTTTTGTCTGAAGCATTGCAAAGAAAAAGCGAAATCTCATGCAAAATTTAACTTTTACTAATTCTTCTTTCCAAGGACCAAAATAGTTAAAATAAGGGGCTTGAAGTCCAAAACGTCGATTTTCATTACTTTTGTGCTTTAATCATTATGGTTTATTCAGAAACAGGGAAATCTCATGCAGAACTTAACTTTTACTAATTCTTGTTTCCAGGGACCGAAAATGTAAGAATAAAGCTCTTTAAAGTACAAAAGACGAATTTTGCTAATGCTTCTTTCCAGGCACCAGAATCGTAAAAATAAAGCTCTAGAAGTCCAAAACGTTGATTTTCATTAACGTTTGTTCTTTAATCATAAAGGTTTGTTTAAAAGCAGGGGAATCTAATGCAGAAGGTAATGTTTTACTAATGCTTTGTTTCTGGGTTCAAAACAGCAATAATTAACAGATTCAAGTCCAAAATGCTGTTTCTCATTACGTTCATGCTTTTGTCTGAAGCATTGCAAAGAAAAAGCGAAATCTCATGCAAAATTTAACTTTTTACTAATTCTTCTTTCCAAGGACCAAAATAGTTAAAATAAGGGGCTTGAAGTCCAAAACGTCGATTTTCATTACTTTTGTGCTTTAATCATTATGGTTTATTCAGAAACAGGGAAATCTCATGCAGAACTTCACTTTTTACTAATTCTTGTTTCCAGGGACCGAAAATGTAAGAATAAAGCTCTTAAAGTACAGAAAGACGAATTTTGCTAATGCTTCTTTCCAGGCACCAGAATCGTAAAGGTAAAGCTCTAGAAGTCCAAAACGTTGATTTTCATTAACGTTTGTTCTTTAATCATAAAGGTTTGTTTAAAAGCAGGGGAATCTAATGCAGAAGGTAATGTTTTACTAATGCTTTGTTTCTGGGTTCAAAACAGCAATAATTAACAGATTCAAGTCCAAAATGCTGTTTCTCATTACGTTCATGCTTTTGTCTGAAGCATTGCAAAGAAAAAGCGAAATCTCATGCAAAATTTAACTTTTTACTAATTCTTCTTTCCAAGGACCAAAATAGTTAAAATAAGGGGCTTGAAGTCCAAAACGTCGATTTTCATTACTTTTGTGCTTTAATCATTATGGTTTAATCAGAAACAGGGAAATCTCATGCAGAACTTCACTTTTACTAATTCTTGTTTCCAGGGACCGAAAATGTAAGAATAAAGCTCTTAAAGTACAAAAAGACGAATTTTGCTAATGCTTCTTTCCAGGCACCAGAATCGTAAAGGTAAAGCTCTAGAAGTCCAAAACGTTGATTTTCATTAACGTTTGTTCTTTAATCATAAAGGTTTGTTTAAAAGCAGGGGAATCTAATGCAGAAGGTAATGTTTTTACTAATGCTTTGTTTCTGGGTTCAAAACAGCAATAATTAACAGATTCAAGTCCAAAATGCTGTTTCTCATTACGTTCATGCTTTTGTCTGAAGCATTGCAAAGAAAAAGCGAAATCTCATGCAAAATTTAACTTTTACTAATTCTTCTTTCCAAGGACCAAAATAGTTAAAATAAGGGGCTTGAAGTCCAAAACGTCGATTTTCATTACTTTTGTGCTTTAATCATTATGGTTTATTCAGAAACAGGGAAATCTCATGCAGAACTTCTAACTTTTACTAATTCCTGTTTCCAGGGACCGAAAATGTAAGAATAAAGCTTTAAAGTACAAAAGACGAATTTTGCTAATGCTTCTTTCCAGGCACCAGAATCGTAAAAATAAAGCTCTAGAAGTCCAAAACGTTGATTTTCATTAACGTTTGTTCTTTAATCATAAAGGTTTGTTTAAAAGCAGGGGAATCTAATGCAGAAGGTAATGTTTTGCTAATGCTTTGTTTCTGGGTTCAAAACAGCAATAATTAACAGATTCAAGTCCAAAATGCTGTTTCTCATTACGTTCATGCTTTTGTCTGAAGCATTGCAAAGAAAAGCGAAATCTCATGCAAAATTTAACTTTTTACAAATTCTTCTTTCCAAGGACCAAAATAGTTAAAATAAGGGGCTTGAAGTCCAAAACGTCGATTTTCATTACTTTTGTGCTTTAATCATTATGGTTTATTCAGAAACAGAGGAAATCTCATGCAGAACTTAACTTTTACTAATTCTTGTTTCCAGGACCGAAAATGTAAGAATAAAGCATTTAAAGTACAAAAAGACGAATTTTGCTAATGCTTCTTTCCAGGCACCAGAATCGTAAAATAAAGCTCTAGAAGTCCAAAACGTTGATTTTCATTAACGTTTGTTCTTTAATCATAAAGGTTTGTTTAAAAGCAGGGGAATCTAATGCAGAAGGTAATGTTCTGCATTAGATACTAATGCTTTGTTTCTGGGTTCAAAACAGCAATAATTAACAGATTCAAGTCCAAAATGCTGTTTCTCATTACGTTCATGCTTTTGTCTGAAGCATTGCAAAGAAAAAGCGAAATCTCATGCAGAACTTCACTTTTTACTAATTCCTGTTTGCAGGGACCGAAAATGTAAGAATAAAGCGCTTGAAGTACAAAAAGACGAATTTTGCTAATGCTTCTTTCCAGGCACCAGAATCGTAAAGGAAAAGCTCTAGAAGTCCAAAACGTTGATTTTCATTAACGTTTGTTCTTTAATCATAAAGGTTTGTTTAAAAGCAGGGGAATCTAATGCAGAAGGTAATGTTTTACTAATGCTTTGTTTCTGGGTTCAAAACAGCAATAATTAACAGATTCAAGTCCAAAATGCTGTTTCTCATTACGTTCATGCTTTTGTCTGAAGCATTGCAAAGAAAAAGCGAAATCTCATGCAAAATTTAACTTTTACTAATTCTTCTTTCCAAGGACCAAAATAGTTAAAATAAGGGGCTTGAAGTCCAAAACGTCGATTTTCATTACTTTTGTGCTTTAATCATTATGGTTTAATCAGAAACAGGGAAATCTCATGCAGAACTTCACTTTTACTAATTCCTGTTTGCAGGGACCGAAAATGTAAGAATAAAGCTCTTTAAAGTACAAAAAGACGAATTTTGCTAATGCTTCTTTCCAGGCACCAGAATCGTAAAGGATAAAGCTCTAGAAGTCCAAAACGTTGATTTTCATTAACGTTTGTTCTTTAATCATAAAGGTTTGTTTAAAAGCAGGGGAATCTAATGCAGAAGGTAATGTTCTGCATTAGATACTAATGCTTTGTTTCTGGGTTCAAAACAGCAATAATTAACAGATCCAAGTCCAAAATGCTGTTTCTCATTACGTTCATGCTTTTGTCTGAAGCATTGCAAAGAAAAAGCGAAATCTCATGCAAAATTTAACTTTTTACTAATTCTTCTTTCCAAGGACCAAAATAGTTAAAATAAGGGGCTTGAAGTCCAAAACGTCGATTTTCATTACTTTTGTGCTTTAATCATTATGGTTTAATCAGAAACAGGGAAATCTCATGCAGAACTTCACTTTTTACTAATTCCTGTTTGCAGGGACCGAAAATGTAAGAATAAAGCGCTTGAGGTACAAAAATACGAATTTTGCTAATGCTTCTTTCCAGGCACCAGAATCGTAAAGGTAAAGCTCTAGAAGTCCAAAACGTTGATTTTCATTAACGTTTGTTCTTTAATCATAAAGGTTTGTTTAAAAGCAGGGGAATCTAATGCAGAAGGTAATGTTCTGGGTTCAAAACAGCAATAATTAACAGATTCAAGTCCAAAATGCTGTTTCTCATTACGTTCATGCTTTTTGTCTGAAGCATTGCAAAGAAAAAGCGAAATCTCATGCAAAATTTAACTTTTACTAATTCTTCTTTCCAAGTCCAAAATAGTTAAAATAAGGGGCTTGAAGTCCAAAACGTTCATTACTTTTGTGCTTTAATCATTATGGTTTATTCAGAAACAGGAAATCTCATGCAGAACTTCACTTTTACTAATTCCTGTTTCCAGGGACCGAAAATGTAAGAATAAAGCTCTTGAAAGTACAAAAAGACGAATTTTGCTAATGCTTCTTTCCAGGCACCAGAATCGTAAAAATAAAGCTCTAGAAGTCCAAAACGTTGATTTTCATTAACGTTTGTTCTTTAATCATAAAGGTTTGTTTAAAAGCAGGGGAATCTAATGCAGAAGGTAATGTTTTTACTAATGCTTTGTTTCTGGGTTCAAAACAGCAATAATTAACAGATTCAAGTCCAAAATGCTGTTTCTCATTACGTTCATGCTTTTGTCTGAAGCATTGCAAAGAAAAAGCGAAATCTCATGCAAAATTTAACTTTTACTAATTCTTCTTTCCAAGGACCAAAATAGTTAAAATAAGAGGCTTGAAGTCCAAAACGTCGATTTTCATTACTTTTGTGCTTTAATCATTATGGTTTATTCAGAAACAGGGAAATCTCATGCAGAACTTCACTTTTTACTAATTCCTGTTTGCAGGGACCGAAAATGTAAGAATAAAGCTCTTAAAGTACAGAAAGACGAATTTTGCTAATGCTTCTTTCCAGGCACCAGAATCGTAAAGGTAAAGCTCTAGAAGTCCAAAACGTTGATTTTCATTAACGTTTGTTCTTTAATCATAAAGGTTTGTTTAAAAGCAGGGAATCTAATGCAGAAGGTAATGTTTTACTAATGCTTTGTTTCTGGGTTCAAAACAGCAATAATTAACAGATTCAAGTCCAAAATGCTGTTTCTCATTACGTTCATGCTTTTGTCTGAAGCATTGCAAAGAAAAAGCAAATCTCATGCAAAATTGAAGTCCAAAGCGTCGCATTACTTTTGTGCTTTAATCATTATGGTTTTATTCAGAAACAAGGGAAATCTCACGCAGAACTTAACTTTTACTAATTTCTTGTTTCAACTTTTACTAATGCTTCTTTCCAGGACCAAAATAGTTAAAATAAGGGGCTTGAAGTCCAAAACGTTGATTTTCATTACTTTTGTGCTTTAATCATAAAGGTTTATTTAAAAAGCAGGGGAATCTAATGCAGAAGGTAATGTTTTACTAATGCTTGTTTCTGGAGTTCAAAACAGCAATAATTAACAATTCAAGTCCAAAATGCTGTTTCTCATTACGTTCATGCTTTTGTCTGAAGCATTGCAAAGAAAAAGTAATCTCATGCAGAAGTTAACTTTTACTAATTCTTCTTTCCAGGGACCAAAATCATTAAAATAAAGGGCTTGAAGTCCAAAACGTCGATTTTCATTTTCAATCATTATGGTTTATTCAGAAACAGGGAAATCTCATGCAGAACTTCACTTTTTTACTAATTCCTGTTTCCAGGGACCGAAAATGGAATGTTTAAAAGCAGGGGAATCTAATGCAGGCAAGAAATGTTTTTAGTCAAAACGTTGATTTCTGGTTCTTCAAATAAAGCAATAATTAAAAGCAGATTCAAGTGCAAAAGGTAATGTTTTGCTATTAATGCTTTGCTTTTGTCTGAAGTATGCAAAGAAAAGGTTTAAATCTCATGCAAAATTTAACTTTTTTTACTAATTCTTCTTTCCAAGGACCAAAATAGTTAAAATAAGGGGCTTGAAGTCCAAAACGCCGATTTTCATTACTTTTGTGCTTTAATCATTATGGTTTATTCAGAAACAGAGAAATCTCATGCAGAACTTCACTTTTTACTAATTCCTGTTTGCAGGGACCTAAAATGTAAGAATAAAGCTTGAAGTACAAAAGACGAATTTTGCTAATGCTTCTTTCCAGGCACCAGAATCGTAAAGGTAAAGCTCTAAAAAGTTGATTTTCATTAACGCTTGTTCTTTAATCATAAAGGTTTGTTTAAAAGCAGGGGAATCTAATGCAGAAGGTAATGTTTTACTAATGCTTTGTTTCTGGGTTCAAAACAGCAATAATTAACAGATTCAAGTCCAAAATGCTGTTTCTCATTACGTTCATGCTTTTGTCTGAAGCATTGCAAAGAAAAAGGGAAATCTCATGCAAAATTTAACTTTTTACTAATTCTTCTTTCCAAGGACCAAAATAGTTAAAATAAGGGGCTTGAAGTCCAAAACGTCGATTTTCATTACTTTTGTGCTTTAATCATTATGGTTTAATCAGAAACAGGGAAATCTCATGCAGAACTTCACTTTTTACTAATTCCTGTTTCCAGGGACCGAAAATGTAAGAATAAAGCGCTTGAGGTACAAAAATACGAATTTTGCTAATGCTTCTTTCCAGGCACCAGAATCGTAAAGGTAAAGCTCTAGAAGTCCAAAACGTTGATTTTCATTAACGTTTGTTCTTTAATCATAAAGGTTTGTTTAAAAGCAGGGGAATCTAATGCAGAAGGTAATGTTCTGCATTAGATACTAATGCTTTGTTTCTGGGTTCAAAACAGCAATAATTAACAGATTCAAGTCCAAAATTCTGTTTCTCATTACGCTCAT
>JAGGEC010000060.1:0-76179 GCA_019155185.1 Beaufortia kweichowensis | reverse complement strand
GTGCTGCCAAAATGGCGCCCTGAGTTCCCTGCCCGCGGCCAAGATGGCTGTCCCGAGTTTCAGACTCAGCCCGGCCAAGATGACCGTCCCGGTTTCCAGACTCTGCGGCCAAGATGCCTTGGCCCTCCGGCCTCCGGTGTCACCCTGGCTCTTTGGCTCTCCATCTCTGCCTTGGCCCTCCGACCTCGGTGTCACCCTGGCTCTTTGGCTTCCGTCTCAGCTAACCAGGCTCTGTGTCTCCGGCTACGGCATCTCTGTCAGTCAGCTTTCTGGCCGGTCGTCGGTCCACTCAAAACTTTTAGCGCATGCTCCTGCTGCTTCGACTCCACCGCGGCCGCCGGACTGCAATCTGGGTCCTGTCCCCTGCTCCTGGCTCCTCCACCTGCAACTCACTCCACTACGGCCTGATTCATCCTCCCTCCTCTGTGTGTCGATGCGGCGCGAGGACGTACCTTCCGGAGGGAGTACTATCCGCAGTTCCACCCTGCGCATCCTTCACCGGGCTCATGGCTGATTTCCGCTGCGTGATACATTGCACTTCATACGCCAGCCATCTTGGCGAGTCACTTTCTTTATTCACAATCCGCGCGGACTTGTATCTACTTGCTGCACCTTTATTGTTTTGCATCTTTGTTTTCTGTCTGTAAATCGGCGATGATTTAGGATTGCCTTTTTACCATCTTGAAATGCTCTCGGCCTGGCAGTTTGTTATGCAACAAGATGACAAAGAGAAAAACTGTCCGAAATAACCAACAGAAACTCAAAAGAAGCATGCTGCATGTTTGGAACCAAGCCACCTTTGCAGGATTTGATGGAAACCAAAGGAAAATATCTATAGATACTTTTAAATGCACATCAGCCACATTACGAACAACAAAAAATATACCCCTGGCTGAGTTTTGTATTTGTACAATCCTAAGATTGATTAATGTACCAAAATGAAATGTTTTAATGAATACAATGCTAATATTTGTTTTTATATTAGCTAATGCTGCACAGCTAAAGGATTTTTCAAAGCCTTGTTTTATTGGTAAATTCATGTCTTCAAACCGTGAAGTTAGAAACAAAGAAGCAAATGTCGATGTTAGTTCCCACCTCTGCTCCTCTGTTGAGGGAACCCATGTCAGAGGTAGAGTCCCTTTCACTCTTCTTTGACATTACTTCATCGCAGTTCTCATTGACCCCTGTAGCACTGAAGCTTGGTTAAAAGCAGCGCCATGGCATTGGTACTTCACATTTGCACATGTACATTAGTGCAGGTATTGCGTACATGTGTATTTAATGAGAGTATGAACAATGATTCTGGATTCTCTAGTCCCTGAAGCAAATCCCACTGTCTATTTATTTTTTGTATATGCAATGGCTACAATATATTATTACATTCTTTTTACTACGGCCTTAATCCAAGAGAAGCCGAACTGAACATAGAAATACTGCATCCAGGCATGGAACCGGCCAACTCTACACTCCTACTTGGATAGGATTTCTTTATCGCAGAATAACAGTTTACTGAAAACCCAGCTAACCTTTTTAAACCCTGATAAAACGTACTTTAAAAGGGTTTTATCTTAAATTATTAAGATTTTCTCTTTTGTGCTGTGCTTACTTTCTGCCTGCATGTGTTGTTTTTCAAACAGTTAAGCTTGTAGATCTCTACGATCCCAAATAACTGTAATACATTCACTAAATGGAGTCAGTCTTCCATGCTTCCGGGTGCCACCAGGGCTACTTTTGACATTAGATACCACTGATATTATTTCCCAGATAGCTGAAAATCAGAAAACAGGCTTTTATATTTTACTCATTGGTCATTCCATGATTCTGCCGCTGTTGTAAAGTTGCAGCTTGAAAGAGTGCTAAAGCGTTAAAGCGCTACTTACTACCACAAATAAACTTGTCCGCGAACTTGGAGCTTGCATTTCCTGTATATTCGATAATTGCTGTGATACGTGCTTCAGACACAGGTCATGAAAAGGCATTCAGATAAGATGAAATGATCTAGTTTTAATTTTACATTTTTTACTAAGATTTATCCCACTTTTGATCCTTCTAATTCAAGAAACACTTAATAGCATTTTTATAAAGTGTATGGCACAATAAGATGCGCATTAATAATGTAACAATAATTCCTTATTTATATTATTATTCATTCAATAGCTAACCACTTTTCTAATCTGCACAAAGGGTCTACATTGACCTTAAATCTCTGAATAACCTCACGGGCGAGATCATGGATTGCTCTTTCAATTAAAGTAGCTGTACAACTACAGTAAACGGCTATTACAAAGTGTATGCAATATTTTTGAACAAACCGGCAAGATGTGAGATATGTGCCGCATTAAAGTACAGTGTTACTGCTGATATTACGCCATTAGAAATATACCTGATATCTGATATTGGTTATTAAGGTTGGCGTTTTATATTTTTCCTGTTTATCATTCTGTTGATTCTGCTGTAGAAGCTCGTTTTCGACAGTGTTAAAGGGCTATACAAATAAACTTGTCCTGCCGTAATGCAAAATCTTGCTTTACAGCCTAACGCAGACGCATATTCTGCGTGATGCGAATAGTGTGGGTTAAAACGGTCAATACGCTTCTGACGGAAACTTAACGCTTGCAATACGGGCTGTTGATATTTATTCTTCTACATTTAACCACGGTTGCCGTTTTCAAATGTAACGTCAACTTGCTGAATGGTTGCACGCCCTGTACTAAACGCTTTTGTTCTCCATTTTATACGAACGTTGGACGTTGAACGGTTCCTTTTATGCACATTATTACAACTTTTATTCTTCCTTATTTGAATCAATGGTTATAATTCAAATTCTAGAAACGGCTTCAATTAAAACCTACTCAGCACCCACCCAGTATATTTTGCCGTTGGTACAGGTGGTTTTGGTACTGCTTTGTACACTACATTATGATGTCGCTAATCTTCGATTCATCAAGAGATACGTGGTAGCTGTTTGAGCAGTTTCGTAAAATTCAGTAGGAGAAGAGCACTTGTTTTAAAGCCTGCATAGATCCAGGGCGAGACTTGCAACGTCTTGTCCATTGTACTCACAATATCTACCAGTAGGTTGGTGCTAAACCGCTGGCGTCGGGTTAAAAAGAAATATAATGGCAAAACTGGAACGTCCACTATAAAGCAATATAGGACAAGCAAGTACGTTGACCGGCTTTTACAAAGATTATATCGTTTTAATGTAGATAAAACGATTTAGAAGTGAAAATATTTAGATCTATTATAATGCCCATTAATGAATACATCTCCACAAACAGAACAGCAAACCAGATTTAATAACCAGATATTAATTAAAAGTCTAGGACAGCAGAGAAATAGCTAATCCCACTTGCGACAGAACTTCTTAGGAATTGACAATTTTAATTCGTACACAGAGTGTGGCTGCAGAAATGAAATAAATAAGTTTCTGGCTGGTTTAAAGTACGGCTACTGAGGTTTATACTTCAAGATCAAAAGGTATACCCACATAAAGTCACGCTCCTAGTAACACTGTAATTGCTACCTGTAAAAATTATCGCATGCATTTTAAAATTCTGTTAATTACATACAAAGTAACACTTTTAAATGGTTTAGCACGTTATACCTTTATGTCTTGCCATCATGGCGCAATCGATCAGCGGACATTTCAGTGCACCGGAAATGGGCTGTTATCAGTTCCAAGACATTTCAAAAGAATCTAAGGTGAATTGAAGACCCTTCTCCGCCTTAGCAACGCAAACGCGAGGTAATGAATCCTCTCCCAGTAAAGTCCGGGACTCAGGAATACACTGGAACTCATTAAAGCAAATGCAAAGACTTATCTCTTGAAACGGTGATTCACATAATCTCAGATCCAACTCTCCACCTAAGGCCGCAGCCAGGTTATCGGCACGGGTGGAGCCGGGTAATATTCTACATTATGCATTGCATGTGCGTTCCTTTCCACGAGACTCTAACGCTCGTCAGCGAGAATACACGCTATAGGAGCAGCGCTTTATAGCATTGACCAGCCCCTGGCTGCGCGTACAGATTGGTCAGTTACTAGAATCAACGATCATGAGGCGGGTGACGCCAGGAATTGCGCCGCTTATAAAGAGCGGGTAATGCACGCATTTCAAAGCTTTTTTGTCGCCTTCAATGGCGTGTGCAGGTACTGAAGTTAATTACAGAAGTTTCGAAACAGTGAATCCTGTGCGCGTTGAGTGAGCAAGAAAGTTTATGAAGTACTTAATGCGTTCCAACCGTGTGTTTCCCGGCGCTACGCTTTCCAGCTTTATAACAGGTAGGGATTTTCGAAGTTTTAAAGCGTTCTGTTTAAAGGTGGATGCATGCCGGCCCTGAGTGCACTGCGGACGGAAGCCTCACACTCCGGCTGCGGTAACGTGGCGCGAAATCGGCATGCCCGGCCCTGCCGGTTCTCTATGGCTTCGGCGCCCGGTCCAGTAGCTGCGAAGTGGCCTCATTCATGCGGGATCAGAGAATGGATTCTATACGATCAGCGATGGAAGACGCAATCTGCACCCTTTTCTCTCCCCTGCTGCTTAAAAGGTCACTACTCCATCTCAGTCCACTATTCGCGGTTGCCAGGACCTGGCTAAATGTGCGGAGGAAGTCCAATTCTGCTATTAACACTCTGGCGAGTAGATGAAGAGAATGTGGACAAAGAGGAGAGAAATGGCGTCCCCATGCGTAAGCAAGAACCGGGTTTGAAATTGGTACGCGTAAATTAAAGCTGAAACCTCGATTGGTTCGCTAGTGCTTGAAGGAAAACCGCCAACCTATGCAACCTGGCATTGAGCTTTCTTAAGCCCAAAACGCCACCTCACGCGAGGAACTTTACTATTAACTTTCCGGTACCTGCATAATGAGGTTATCAGGGTTCATGGAATAAGAACCTTACTCGACCCGCGTCTTTTACGTCCGATGCGTCAGTTAATTCCCAACATTATTTAAAGGAATCTGGAACATCGTGCCAATGACACCGCGATACCAGCGGTGGGCCATGAAACTACTGGGCTATCTGTCCCCTGGTTTAAACGTAATTAAGCTTCAAAGTCCTGGTTCTCCATCAAAGCCGTGCGCAATTACCCCAGCTTGGCGGGGAAGGCTTCTACATACAGCATACGGTCGAAAGGCGTAGCTGGCATGGCCACACACCAGTCACCAATACTTCCAGACTATCGGAACGACCTGCCGCGCGGGGCTTCGATGAAAGCGGGAATTGCGGACAAAATCGCGAATAGAGCTGATACCGAGGAAGCCACTGCACGTGGGTTCTCCTACCATCCGTGAAGCGCCAAAGGTAGCGAACTGCAGATCTATGGCCCGCCTTAATTGCGGCAGAGGGCACCTATGGTTAAAACCTCTCTGGCATCAAAGCAGCCCGTTCGGCACCCGCTGCTTGATGCCCAGCTGTTATCCCCCAGGGCCTGCCATTACAAACGTGCGATTCAAACCCGATAAATTGGCGGAAGTCCAGGAAGCGAAGAGAAACCAAGGCCGCGACTTTTCGCCGGTTATCCTCTACGCCATCGGGTGTTGAGGCTGGAAGGCGGAAGCGCAGCTCCGCCCTTTCACCGCCACTTACCCGAGGTTGAGCAGAAGAGTGTTTTACCTCGACCCCAGCGCAGCGTCGGTACGTTTCCAGAGCTGCCCCAACCCACCCTTAGCATCAAACCCAACTGAGCGCCGCTATTCAGGCTAAGACGCATGGGACTGGGTGCAGGAGCACCCTGACTGCCGCGGCGTCAGCCAGCCCACCGCATCTCCCCTAGAAGCGGATCCCCGGATAGCAGCCACCTCATCGATAATGCGCCCGTCCGTCCGCGCACCCTTCTCTGGATAGCGCCAGGCTTGTTCCAGCGCTGCTTCGGGACGCGACTGGCGCCGAAATTTTCATCTGGCGGCGTAAAGCGTACTTCTCAAAGTACTTTCCCAGTAATATCAGCTCTGGGTACGTCCCCAATCGAAGAACGAAAGCCGCCAGCGTTTACAACGGCGTACCGCAGGCCTCACCGCTACCAAGCGCGGGAAGTCTTCAACTTCAGACCGGTCGGGGCTAGTTCCACAGTATCTCCGCTTGGCACCAGCCTGGCCAGCGCACTCCTTGATGCGACCAGCCGCAGGCTGAGTTGGTTCCTCTTAATGCACTACCTGGCGGGGTGGAAGCTGCTAAATATTTCGCGCGGGTTCTGCGGTAGAATTACCCAGTTATCGGAGATTCGGTTGCCGAGCAGCCATACCATTCTATGGTGGTGTCCACAGTGGGTTCCACCAAGCTCTGGTCATGGAACGCAGTACGGACTCTCACAGCGGGGCCGCTTCAGGGTAGTTCCACTCTCGGAAATGGCGGGGCTTTCACAGGCCAGCTACTTCATGAGTTCCACAAAAGGATGGAGGCTTCGCGGCCTGTTCGTCTAGCGCCTAGTCTTTCAGTGAAGCACAGTTCAGGAATTGCTTACTGCCAGATATTGTCTCAAATCAGTTCTGGACTGGTCTGTCACAATGGAGCATGGAAAGGACGCCAGCCACTTCCATCTCCATCCCTACCGAGCACGGAAGTTCTGCTGCGCGAAGTTTAGCTTACGAAGCGTGGCGATATAATATCGGGTTCTCGCATTCGGTCCTAGCCACCTTCGCACCTTGCTTTTGTACCAAATCAATGGCCAGATGCTGCCCACCAAGCGTTAACCACCGGGCATTAGAAGTGTGAACTTCACGAAGGCGATTGACAGACTCTGGCAAGGTCGGCGCCTTAAGCGATTCCCAACATCGAGATATTTGACTACCCGGCTCGCATGAGAGAGTTAGGCTTACGGGCCCAGCCGCAGGAAAGAGTTCACTGCTCCAGTTCAGAGAATAACACAGAAGTAGGGTAGGTTCGAGGCTCGCTGTCACCGCCATGCCACATGTGATCGCATTCAAACCATTCCAGAGCGGCGATCCGCGGCTCAATTTGAATCAACCAGTCCGGTCCTGCTGGCAATACGCATGCACCGATCTCATGGCGAAATGGCGTCACACCTCTGGGCCTGCACCCCATGGAAGGACACCTCTCCAATAATTCTCAAATCCAAAGGGTTTCCCGAGGGAACCCTTCCAGCATCAGTCGGGACTTACACGAGCTAATGCGAGGGTACTAGCGGTGTGGAGACGGAGACCTGGGTTTCTCTCCCAGGGCCCGACGCATTGGGGTCAATATGTCGTCGGCGTAGCAGCATGACCAGCGCATCCCTGTCACCCTGGGCGGTAATGGAAGACGCTGCTCAAGGGGTTCATCGGAGGGCATAGGGCTCGGTGGCATAAATTGCCACAAGTTGATGGCGGTATGGCCTCCCATTAGGGCAGTTCCCTTCCCTCACCTCAGCAACAACCCGCGTGTTGGTCCTGACGGACAACATGGGTTCAGGCCGTCAAAGGTGGTCTGCCCGGTCAGCGCCCTCTTTACAAAATTGGCACACCTGAATCCTATTTGTGGTCCCAAAGGGGAAGCTGCTCCTCCTCAGGCGAGAAGGCGTGCATCCTCGAACGGAGTTTGAATGGAACAGGCAGCCCTGTCGAAGTCTGGGGGCCAAGGCCAGGGGAATGGAGACTTCCGCAGGGTGGTGCCCAGTCTGGGATGCCTTTCTCCCAGCACAAATTGGACCTGTTTGGTCTCCGGCACATGGCGTAAACCGGAGCGAAGCCTTCCTCCTCCCTTCCAGGATTGGACCGGGAGAAAGCTAATCTTCGTGTCCAGTCGCGAGGCGCTTTGGGCCTACGTTCCTGGAACTGCTCCCTTGAGAAAGTCTACAGGCAGTTGTTTGTATGTCTTGGTCCTCCCAGCACTGGGTGCCAGCTGACCAAAACAATCTCTGGAGTGGATGAAAGCGTAACATGCGAGCTTTACAGAGCCTCTGGACGGCGGTCTCCACTGTCAGTCAGAACTCACTCAACTGAGGGGGTATGGGCCTCCAAAGATTGCCACGGTCGAGGGCTATGCAGCCAGAAGATATTGTGTAATGCTGCGGCCCGGCTGGTCCACCGCCGGCTCCGGGTTTAGATCGCGTTTCTCGAACTTTGGACCTGCAAACTTATGCCAGAGTGCCATGTTCAGTAGCCCTGAGGGCTCATTTTCAGGGTAGCCCCAGATCCAAGCAGGGTTATTCTATTTATTTGACTTGCGGCAAATGGAGATTAACGTCTCGTCCTGAGGACGAACAGGGTCCGGGACCCTGACAGAAGGTTCCCAGCCACTTTTCGGCACTGAGGAATGGAAGCATCCTGGACTTTGACCAACTGAAGGTCCTTGCGGTAATGTTTCCAGCAGAGTTCTGGCTTCGAGAGCCAGCTACCTGCCAGGTTTCTCCTTTACTTTCCCGGAGACCCGGTGAAATTCTTGTGACTTCCATCGCGGTGGAAGTCAGATTATTCTATGTTCTTGTATCAGAACTGAGGTCCTGCATATGCTGCCCTAAGGGGCACGGCACGATCCCCGCCCGGCTGGGCTGGCATGGAAGACCGGCCTGGAAGAAGGGTCTATGAGGGCCGCGTCATACCTCTGAGCCTGCGCATGGGGCCTCTCCCAATGGTGGCTCAAATCCAAAGGGTTTTCCCGAGGGAACCCTTCCCGATCATTGGGGTCAATATGTCGTCAGCTGTGACGCTTATGACAGGCGATCCCTGTCAACATGCTGGGGCTCCCTGTCAAGGCTGCACGATGGAAGACCGCTGCTCAGAGGTCTATGGAGGGCAGCCAGCCCGGTGTGGCACATAACCCGCCTAGAGTTGATGGCGGTATGGCTTGCATTGAGGCAGTTCCTTCCTCACCTCAGCAACAACCACGCGTTGGTCCTGACGGACACCATCGGGCGGTTCATACATCAACCATCATAAAGGTGGTCTTGCGGTCGCCCTTCTCTTTACAAATTGGCACACCAGATCCTGTTGTGGTCCTAAGCGAAGCTGCTCTCACCAGAGCAGCGCAATATCCCCGGACGGGTTGAATGTGGGAGCAGACGCCCCTCGGTACGAGGCAGGGGCCGTAGGCTGGGGGAATGGAGACTTCACCCCGAGGGTGTGAATCTGATCTGGGATACCTTTCTCCCAGCACAAGTGGACCTGTTTGCGCCTCAGCACATTACGCTGTAGGCCTTCTGTCCTCCTCCCTTCCAGGATTCGGACCAGGAGAAAGTTAATCTTTCGTATGTCCAGTCTGCGCGAGCACTGGACGCCCTACGCTCACAGAACTGCTCCCTTGAGAAAGTCTGAGAGCAGTTGTTTGTATGTTTTGGTCCTCCCAGCACTGGGGTGCCAGCGACCAAACAATCTCTTAGCAGGTGGATAGTCGAGGCTATCTCACTGGCTTTACAGAGCCTCTGGACAGCAGTCTCCACTGTCTGTCAAGGCTCACTCAACTAGGGGTATGGGCGGCCTCTAAGGCCTTACGGTCAGCCTTCACGCCGAGATGTGTGTACGCGGCCGCCTGGTCCGCCACGCTCCACGCTCGCGTTTTATAACTTGGACCTGGCTTCCATGCCAGGTGCCCATGTTCTGCAGCCCTGAGGGGTTTGTTTTCTACTTAATGACAGCCAGGAAATCTCGCTGTGTATTCTATTTATTTGACTTGGCGGCAAGTAGGGTCTTGTCTCTCGTCCTCTTTGGGGCCTGGCTCGAGGGCCAGGACCCTGTGCCAGGGGTTCCCATGCACCTCGGCCCTGAGGGGTCGACTTGTATTCTGGACACCGGCCAGCTGAGTCTCGCCAGGTGTTTCCAGCTTTGCGCGTTCTGGCTCGAGAGCCAGCTACCTGCACTTGGGTTTCTGCTCCTTTGCACTTTCCCGGGGTCGGTGGGGCCTGGTGACTTCCATCGCAGTGGAAGTCCGAGTATTCCCTGTATGTTCTTGTATCAGGACTGAGGTCCTGCATATCTTGCCCTTAGGGGCATTCTCGGAGTAGTTGTAAACGGCCAGGAAATCTCGCCTCACTCCCTCCTTTATGGCGTTCTGGCTTATGCAGCCAGGGTCTACGCTTAACCTGTCGGAGGTAGTTCCTCTTATTGTGCTCTCTACGGATTCACACTTCCAGGGACTTGCTCGTGACGCGGCGACGTTAGGATTGCGTGCCCGCATAGGCCATTCGCTGATCGAGCGCTGAGTTCCCTTGAAGGGGAACGTCTCGGGTTACGGATGTAACCCTTGTTCCCTGAGAGGGAACGAGACGCTGTGTCTTCCGCCATACTCCCCTGCATGCCTGGAAGCTTCGCACTTTACGCTGAATGTGTGTGCGTTCCACGCTTCTTTATAGCTTCCTGGTCCTGACGCCACCCGCCTTTGACGCTCAGTCTAGCTTCGATTCGGCAATCTTGCACGATGCTTCCAGACGCTGTCACGCGTAAAGCGTTCCCCATAGCGCCATTCGCGTTGGCGAGCGGCGATCTCATTCCCTCTCAGGGAACAAGGGTTACATACGTAACCTGAGACGTTATCACATATAACTGCTTACATCTACATAGGAACGGCTGCTACGCTAATGCTATTCTGTTCTGTCCCCCTCTCTCTCTCTCCTCCTCTCTACTTCTCTCTCTCTCTATCCCCCTCTCCCTTTCTCCGAGGTATCCCGAGGAATGAGTTCCAGCTGGCACAACACTGCCCCACCTGATGTCCATCCTGGTGCTGCTAAATGACGACCACCCAGGACAACCTCCTGCACCTGTTAAATTAAAATCAAATCTACCACATTATACTTAACATATGACATTTTATTCACTCTCTAAAGTAATTTTCTGTATCCTACAATGTCTGTTTCTGTATCCTGTAAACTGCATAGCGAGTTATAGATGCGATCAATGGCAAATTCTGTCCTTTATTACGGATTGCACATGCTACGGATTGCAACTATAACACGTCATGTCAGGGTTTTTTTTCTCTCTTAAAGAGTTTTTTTGAATCCCTGACCACTGACTGCTATCTGTCATTACATGTAAACCTATGTGTTTTTGGCTACAGGTGTTGTGAACTGGGGAAAATGGAGTGAAACATCAAAGGCTGAATTGCGGGTGCCTTTTGAAATGAAAGAGTGTATAATATGTAAAACGTTGTTCAAATCCTGCTCAGGTTTTTACGGTAATGGGAAGCGTGGTTGCCTGAGAGGATTCTATGACAGCATAAAGGACCCAGACTGCTGTTTCGTGTGCCAGTGAAATGTGTATAAAGAAAGAAGGTTTAATGATTAAAGGAGATTATGTATTAAAGGAAGAAAGTGTGTAAAGGATGTTAATGTTTAACCAGAAATGTATATGTACAAAAAGATGTTATATACAGATGTACAAATTTGAACTCGCAAATTTTCAAATTTAATCAGATTTGAACTGTTTCATACATACATAACAATGAAATAATTGTCTTGGCATGTTATTCATATACAAACAATTCTAGTATTTTTTACCAAAAGCTTTTCATTATCAAGTAAATCCATAATTTATTAATTTGGTAACACTTTACAGGTTCATTAGTTAACATGAACTATTAATTAACTGCACTTACACAGCATTTATTAATCTTTGTTAATGTTAATTTCAACATTTAGTAATACATTATTAATCTTAACAGTTAATGCATTATTAGTAAATGTTGAAATTAACATTAACCATGTTAATGAAAATAGTTTATTGTTTTTCATTAACATTAACGAAGATTAGCAAAAAATGGACGACTGCCCAAGACGACCACCTTATTTATAATTCATTCTTATTCACTCTCTTAAATAAGTAAATGTTTGTGTCTTGTAACTGCATAATGAGTTATAGATGCGATCAATGGCAATGTGTGTCCTTTATTACGGATTGCACATGCTACGGATTGCAACTATAACACGTCATGTCAGGGGTTTTTTCTCTCTTAAAGAGTTTTTTTGAACCCCTGACCACTGACTGTTATCTTTCAATGTATGTAAAGCTGCTTTGGTACAATGACCTTTGTGAGAAAGCGCTATACAAATAAAATTGAATTGAATTGAATTGAATTGAATTGAATTGAATTGAATTGAATTGAATTGAATTGAATTGAATTAGCAAATACAGTAACAAATGTATTGCTCATGGTTAGTTCATGTTAATACATTAATGTTCAATGGACCTTATTGTAAAATGTTACCATTAATTTTAAAAACATCTTAAGGCTTGACACTCTTGCTGACAATATCCAACTTTTATTTAAATGTTAATAATTAAAACGTAACATTAAAGCATATACTGAAATGAAATTAAAAAACGACCATAAATAACTTATAAGTTATAAATACACATGAATAGAAATAACTTAAAACTTAATGTAGCAGGGTTAGGTTATCCGTGTTTGGCCGGTTTGGAGTTGATTGGTGGACCAATGAGATGGAAGCTGCCCTACTATTTAAGGACTCTTATTTTTAGCGGTCGGGTGCTGTCTGGTTGATTCTGAGCTCTCCTCTTCCTGGCGTTCCTCTTTAAGCCCTCACTGAGTCAGGTAGGGTAAGACCAAATTGACTAGTTCTGTGAATGGAGCGAAGTTAATCCGCCCTATTTATAGTTTGATTTGTAGAGCGGGGCTGGTGGCATTTATATTGCGGCAAGTGTGTGACAGCGTTAAACGCAGGCATGTTTCTCTGTGCTCACATTAAATCTTTTGGTTGTTTGTGATGGTGGTATTTACTTTGTGTTGCGCTCAGTAAAAACAGGTGCGTAAACGCTGTTTGGTAATGTGAGTCACAACATTTGTTGGAGTAATATATGGCTTTTATTGCTTCGGTAAAGGGGAAGGGAATATCACCGCCTCTAAGCTGATCTCTGGTGAAGATACTACCTGTGACAGCTGCTGTTTTGCTTAGGGGCATGTTTTGGGTTGAATACGGACCTGTCCTATGTCATTGCTGACGGCTTCAGCTGATTGGAGCGGGTCGCTTGGGCCACTCGCTGTGCCTTTGTTAGGCCATTTATTTGTCTCATTTTGATTTAGTTTTCTGTGTTTTGTATTCCGGGTTTCTTTATAACCGTTAATCTTTTTGTATATTACCTTTGTTTTGTTTTTGTTTTGCTTTGTTTTGTTTTTGTGTCATTTGTGGTTGGTTTGTGGCAGCATTATAATCGGTTTATGTTTCTGTCATATATTGTATTATGTTATAGTAAAGAATTTACATCATTTATGTTATTTGTTTTGTAATTCTGGTGTCCTTCAGGCAATGATATTCTCTTTTTGTTACTGCATTCTGTGCTCTTAGGACCTTCAGCGTATTGGGGTCCCTACAACTATTGTCTGTAAATTCAGTCTGATTGTGTTTTCTCTTTCTTTTTTATAATCTTCTTTTTGTAATTTTGTGAATTTTTCCCTTATTTCTGTCTCCAGGAGCCAGTGAGGTATCCGTGTGGAGCAGGAGGCTAGTCGCTTTCCTTCCATGGTGTCTCACGGGGTGTTGTGTGTGTGTTGATATAATTTGCCTTATTGTGTGTGTGTGTGTGTGTGTTGTGTGTGAAGTGTTTACTGTGGTGTGACTTTAGGTGGGTTTGCCTGAGCTGCAGCCGGCCCTGCCCTGTTGCCACGGAAGCCTGGCCCTGGAGTTATTTTTAATAATTTGATGGGGTGTTTCTGGAGGGAGAGAATTTTATTGCTATTATAATAAAAAGCGTATTTTGTATTGATACCTGCCTCACATGGTTTTACTTCCCTGCCTTCAAATGGTAAAATGTACCTGTGTCCTTACTGAGAGTAATTCTGGCGCCCACCAGGGTGGCGTGAGTCGGATTAAATCCACTGCAGTGATTTTGGGGTCTGTTAGACCATTACGCACTGCCACATTAAGTTGTAAATAAACTATATTCGTTGGCATTGCGATTGTGTAACAGGGTTAAAAAGGTGTTTCCACTTGCTACACATTTTCATGTATGGCCCTTTAATTACACACTTAACCTGCACACTCCACCCATAGAATGAACTGGTTCCGGTAGGGTTATTTAGATTCACGCCAGCCCAGAGAGTGAATGGCTGCGGTGAGTGAGTGCTCTGTGATAAAAGTATATTGTATTAATTTTATAATCATTTTATGGGCTAGTTTTTGTATAGATATGTGTTCAAATGTATATTGTATGATGTGTGTTTATGTTTCACCATATTTGTAATAACATCAAATTTGTTCACTTCATTATAGAGCATGCACGAGGGTGATTTACAATTCTAATCACCGCTGTTTAATATGTTATCAACAGAATAAAAGCTCTTCAAGCGTGATTTGGTGTCCATCCTGCATTTTCACACAACACAACGCAGAGATAGCCCCGTTACAATGGTGCCGTGACCGTGACTCTGGAAGCAGCGTGCGCAGACGAGGAATCGGAGATTTCCAGAGGAGTTTGTGCCGTGGGTGACGAGTTTTCGTGTCAGTGCTGTTAGACGCAATACCGTTTCTGTCCAAAAGGAGGAGTAAAGGAACATGTTTCACAGTTGAGAGGAGCAAAGTGCTGGTATTGTGGTATCCATTTGAAAGCATTATTGACTTATTTTACAAGGACAGCCATTTAAGATTGAACTTTGAAGTATAAATGTATTACACAAGTTTGTTTTGTTTAAATATTTTTGTACTTGTTTTTAAAGAAATTGGTTGATTGTTTTTACACATTTCTTACGAGGTTTTTTTTGTAATTATTTTTTCATATTTTGTTTTGTTTTTCCTATCATTAAGATAATCAATTTTTTTTCTTCTCTTTTCATCATTGGTATTATTAATATTAGGTATGGAGTCTGAGAACAGTTTTGGTAGAGGTAGAGGCCTCTTCATGTTTTCTCCTATGTCATCAGTTGGGAGAGGCAGACTTGATTTTACTCCTGTCACATCGACTCCAATGTCGGCCTTAGAGGCTGTTGATGATGTAAATGATAATTCAAGTCCTCCACCTCCTCAGTTTAATGAAGGTGGACTGAAACAAATAGGTCTGAGAGGGGATGAGTCAATGGAAGTAATTGGAAGTAAAAATGGAAGTGGGGATGGTAGAATGAATGGGACGCTCTATTGGGGAGAGCATTGCTACCTGTTTAGAGTCTAAAATGTGTAGTTCGAGTAATACAGACTCATCTGTCTTGAACAGAATTCTAAAATCCGAAATTAAAGAACCTGTTTGTTTTAGGGGTGAACGGACTGATTCATACTCAATACATGAGTGGGAAGCCATAGTGCGGTCATATTTGCGCAAAATAGGGACACCGGTCCACGAACAAGCTGACGAAGTCATGGGTAGGCTTATGGGACGGGCATGGGAAGCTGTGAGGGTGGGCTTGCGCAGTAACCCCTCTATAGATTTGTCCAAAAGTCCAAGTCCTGTTTTTGATTTGCTGACGCAACACTTCAGTGACACAGCTTTTTCTAGCATGCCATTAGCTGATTTTTATGGCACACTCCTACATGTTCTGTGAGGACCCCTTTGATTATTGGCTGAGGCTAAATAGAGCCATGGACATGGCCGAGGACTGCTTAAAGAGACAAAATAAAAAGACTGATGATCTGTCCCGTGAGCTCACTGTAATGTTTATCAGACATTGTCCAGATCCTGAGCTTTCACTGATTTTCAAGTGCAGACTGTTGGAACAGTGGACGGCAGCAGATGTCCATGCACGTTTGGAAGGGTATGGTAGAGAGAAACGATATAGCTCAATGTCTAGAGTTTCCCCGGCCATTCCTCTTCTGAAACAGGAAGTGGCTGTTCAGCCTACTAAAACAAAGGTTAAGACAACTGTTAGACCTGTGTCGGTTCCATACCAAACTCCAACTAATGAGCATGTTGAGCCAATGCAACGAATCTTAGCATTGCTAGAACGTGTCTTGGACCAAGGGCAATTAAGAAATCAGTCTGGTATGGAGCGTCATGCGTTTAGGTCACAGAGAACCAGAGCGAGGCCTGCTCTACCATGTGAGGTGTGTGGAGATATTGGCCACACCACCCATTTTCACTGCAGAGCAAATCATTTGTGTTTTCTCTGTTACAAAGCAGGTCATTCACGTGTGGAGTGTTCTAAAGCTAAAGCCTGCACAGCTGCTGATAGGATGCCTGAGTTGGATGCTCCTCCACGTACGGGAAACGAATAGGCCTGCATGAGGAGGGGGTGAGTGCAAGGCCAAGTGATCATTATCGGATTGTGACCTGGAATCTCTGAATATAAGTGTATGTGAGGAGTATAGTTCCGAATGTACAGTTGTCTTGCAAAATATACAGAAGCTTAAGCCATATGAGGATCTTTTCTACACTTCAGTGATTATTGGTGCAAAAGTTGGGGCAAGAGCAATGCTCGACAGTGGGTCAATGGCTTGCACCATGAGCTCCAAGATCTTACCACAACTGTTGAGGACTGGTGTGCTGTCGAGCCTTGCATTTGCCCAACGGATGTTGTCTTAGTCGGATGTGGAGGCAGCAGAACAAACCCTTTAGGGGTGTGTGAGCTGGATATGGACGTGTACGGCTGTCATGTCACTGTTCCGACTTTAGCAGTTGATGGACAGAGTGATGATCTAATTCTTGGCAGTAATCTCTTGAAACATTTGATTCATCAGCTAAGAAGCTCTGCAGAGTTACTATTAAGTGTGTCTGACAGTGAGTACACTAACAATGAACAAAACAAGTTGATCGACCTGCTGGCCAATGTGGAGAAGTGGGGAAATGGAACTGTCCCGGACTTAGTGGGAACTGTGAAAATCAAAAAGGCAGTTTCACTCGAGCCCATGACTGAAAACTTAGTTTGGGGCAGACTGCAAGGCACTCATGACATCTCAGCTGGCAGTGCTGTCATTTTAGAGCCCAGCAGAATAAAATCAAGACCAAGGTCAGTGCTAGTTGGAAAGACAGTAGCTTTGATACGAAAGGATGGATGGGTCCCACTCAAGTGATAAATCCTTCCGAAAAAGCAGTGACTTTGAATAGAAATTCTACGCTTGCTGATGCTTTCCCTTGCATGGCCTTGCAAGATTTTCACAGCTCTGAAATGCCTGATGGTTGCTCATTTGATTTGGAACAGAATGTTCAGAGAACAGCTGATGTTTTAACTGGCAGGCAGGATGAAATTAGTGTAACAGATGCTCTAAGCTTACCAGTTGAATCTGCTGGTGGCATAGCAGTCTTGCATGACTTGGGCTTAGCTGACTTGGATGTGGACTCTTGCGATGTGTCTGCAGACTGCAAAGCAAAACTTGTTAAGCTAATCTCTGAGTACCATTCTATCTTTTCCAGACACAAGATGGACTGTAGAAAAGCGACAGGCTTTGTTCATCGCATTCGTCTGAGTGAAGACAAACCCTTTCGGTTGCCGTATCGACGCCTCGCTCCAAATCAATATGACAAACTTCGACAGGCTTTGAATGAGATGGAGGAACGTGAGATCATACGGAAATCTAGTAGTGAGTTTGCATCTCCTCTTGTCCTAGTCTGGAAGAAGTCAGGTGATTTGAGAATATGTACAGACTTTCGCTGGATTAATGCACGCACGCACATCCCCTTCCCCATCAGGCTGACACTCGCTGCATTGGGTGGAAATGCTTATTTTTCAACTATGTACCTCACATCTGGCTACTATAATGTAGAAGTTCATGAAGATGACAGGAAATACACAGCGTTTACATCACCTTTTGGGTTATACGAATATAATTGTTTACCGCATGGGCTGTGTAACAGTCCAGCCACTTTCATGCGGATGATGTTGACAATATTCGGGGATCAGAATTTCAACAGCCTGTTATGTTATTTGGATGACGTCCTGGTGTTTGCACCAACCGAAGAGCTGGCGTTAGAGCGCCTGGAAATTGTGTTTAAACGTTTGAAGTCTCATAACCTCAAGCTTGCTCCGAAGAAATGTCATCTCTTAAGGAGTTCTGTCAAATTTTTGGGTCACATCATCAGTGCGGACGGTATTGCTATTGATCCCGTAAAAATCCGAGCCATCGCTTCTGTCACTGAAGATGATCTGATGGTCGAAGGTACTAATGTCCCCTGCTGGCAGAAAATAAGATCTTTTTTGGGTATGGTAGTATTTTACCAGCAGTTTATTGAGGAGTGTTCGGTTATTGCCAAACCATTGTTCAAACTTACTACTGGGACAAAGGCTCCACGTGGAAAATGGAAGCGTCAAACATATCAGAGGGAGTTGTTTTCTTCGGATTGGACTGAAGAGTGTAGGCAAGCTTTTGTGCAACTGAAGAATGCCTTGCTTGAAAAAGTCATTTTGTCCCATCCAAATTTTGATGAGCCATTCTTGCTGTCTGTGGATGCGTCAAGTAATGGACTTGGGGCAGTTCTGTCCCAGCTTCCTGCTGGTGGAACAGTTGCTAGGCCGGTTGCTTTCGCAAGCAAGTCACTAACCTATGCTCAGTCACGATACCCTGCTCATAGATTGGAGTTTTTCGCTATGAAATGGGCACAAATTCCATCATTGGCTCAGAGGTCAGAAATTTACTGTATGGACAGACAACAATCCATTAACGTATATTCTGTCCAAAGCAAAATTGGATGCTTGCGAACACAGATGGGTTGCTAAACTAGCGCCATACCAGTTTGAAATCAAGTACGTTCCTGGTCCAAAAAACGTAGTTGCTGATGCCCTGAGCCGAGAGCCTTTGTGCACCCTAGTGTACTCCATCGTCTGACAAGAGTTCCTTATAATAAATTGCTGGCAGAGGCTGAAGCTATGCAAACAGACCACATTCAAGATGTCTTTCGCTGGTCTACTCACCCCTTTGACAGTACTCTTGATACTAAAGGAGTGGCTGTTGCCTGCCATACTGTTAAAGTCTTTAAACATGGCACAATGTCAAAGGAAGTGGAAGCTGTTCTGCACTCTTGTAGGGATAGCGATGAGAACATCAAGTCACATACCTTACTTCTGCCTCACCTCCCGCAAGCAATAATGCTATCAGAATCGCCAAACGTTGATGTGCTCTCCCAAGAGTATCTAGCTAAGAAACAACAGGAAGACAATGTGTTGAGCAGGGTCATTTGCTTTGTTGAGAGAGGATGGAGACCTAACAGGAGGGAACGAATAAATGAACCAACAACTGTCTTGAAATTTATGAAACTCTGGGGAAAACTACTGATGGAAAATGGTGTATTGTATAGGGTTTCAAAGAATAGTGTAACCAAAAAGAAAACCTACCTGTATGTCGTGCCTGATGCAATGAAAACCATGGTGTTAAAAGGTGTTCATGACCAAGCAGGACATCAAGGTCAGCAACGGACTCTTTATCTTGCTCGGCAAAGGTTCTTTTGGTATGACCTGGAGAAGGATGTGAGAAAGTATGTGAAGTGCTGTCGTCGATGTGTGGTCAGTAAGACACCAGAACCGGAGGGTCGTGCGCCGTTGGAGAACATCATTTCAACAGAACCTCTTGAACTAGTATGCATAGACTTTTGGTCAGCGGAGGACTCTGCCAACCGGACCATGGATGTTCTTGTCATAACAGATCACTTCACAAAAATGGCTAATGCTTTCTTGTGTCCAAATCAGTCTGCCAAAGCTTTTGTGTTTATGGCTTCCCAGGGCGTATACACTCTGATAGAGGAGCCAACTTTGAGAGTGCCCTGATCGCTGAGATGTTGAAGGTCGCTGGAGTTCAAAAATCGAGAACAACTCCTTATCATCCGATGGGTAATGGAGCATGTGAGAGGATGAACAGGACGCTGGGCAATATGATACGTGCTCTGCCAGCAAAGTCCAAGAATAAATGGCCACAAGTACTCAAAACTCTAACTTTTGCCTATAATTGCACCATCCATGAAACCACGGGGTATGCTCCTTTCCTGTTGATGTTTGGGAGGATTCCACGGCTGCCCATTGACATGATATTTGAAACTGTTCTGGACAGTCCTGATGTTGTTAACTATGAATATATCCATATATCCAGGCTCTTCGGAGAGATATGAAGGAGGCAATGCAAGTTGCACAGGCATCTGCCACAAAACAGCTTAAGAGACATGCTGACTTGAACAATAGGAGAGTCAAGGGTGGACCAATTGATGTTGGTGATAGAGTGTTGCTTGCCAACAAGGGAGCACGTGGGAAACGGAAGCTTGCTGATCGTTGGGAGGATGCAGTGTACACTGTTATTGGACTTAATGCAGACAGTCATACCTTCAGAATTCAGCATAGTTGTACTGGTGTTGTGAGGACTGTACATCGTAACCTTATAATGCCAGTAAACTTTCTTCCGCTTCCTGATGACGACTTGGAAGGAGATACGGCTGAAGACCACCTGAGTGTCTCTGAGAGTGTTGATTCTGTGGTTGTTGATGTGTCTGAAGATACGTCTAATTACAGGACACAAGCGTGGGTATCACAGCTACCTTCCGATGGCACAAATGATGCAGACATGCACGATGTGGAGGAAGCTACAGATGTTATTGAAGCTTTACAATCCTTGGATACAGCTCAGTCTAATGAATTGGAGCAAGATGTGATTTGACCGGGGGTTATGATGATGTTGAGAGTTTGGACAGGAGTGTACCCGAATCCATTGCAGAGCAAGTAGAAATATCTACTCCTGTTTCCTTGAGTGCGGTGATGCCTAGTGGTGGTCACCATGTAGAGGTTAATTCGGTGTCAAATATAGGTGTTTCTAACTTTCTCGCTGGACGTTCACTGAGTCGTGTGAAATCCAGGGCTGGTAGGCTGTTTAAACCAGTTACAAGATTTATTGAGATAATGAACCAGCAAAACGTTCTGGGGTAAACATGAATATGTTGCTTGAATTTGATATTTTTCTTTCTATGGTATACATTTTGTTCTATTGATTTATGCAAATGTTATGGATATTGGTTATATTTTTGTGTTTTGGAAGCCTTGAGGAAATGTAATGTATTGATTTAAGATGGGAGTAAAGTCTCTATGCCAAGTAACTTGTGTGTCCAAATGTATGAATTGTCACTGTTTAGCTAACATGTAATGGGCATGTTTGTCTATGAGTGTCTAGGGGATTGGCCACCTTCTTTTCACTTTAATTCCTGTGGGGAATAGCATCTATACTGAATTTAACTATGACAATTTCATGTAGTTTTGAACACTATACAATTTTTTTTCCCTTCTCTCTTCCTATTACTGTATATAATTTTTGTGGTTATGTACCTGATGTTATTCTTTGGTCAGTGTTTTCACTCTTGTTGTTGCTCTAGTATTCATGTTATGTGTGTGTATGTGTTTGCGGAAGCAAGTGGAAATCAGCAGGGGGAGTGTAACAGGGTTAAAAAGGTGTTTCCACTTGCTACACATTTTCATGTATGGCCCTTTAATTACACTCAACCTGCACACTCCACCCATAGAATGAACTGGTTCCGGTAGGGTTATTTAGATTCGCGCCAGCCGAGAGAGTGAATGGCTGCGGTGAGTGAGTGCTCTGTGATAAAAGTATATTGTATTAATTTTATAACCATTTTATGGGCTAATTTTGGTATAGATATATGTTCAAATGTATATTGTATGATGTGTGTTCATGTTTCACCATATTTGTAATAACATCAAATTTGTTCACTTCATTATAGAGCATGCACGAGGGTGATTTACAATTCTAATCACCGCTGTTTAATATGTTATCAGCTGGGGTGTTGAAATTAATCGTTGCATTGATGCATCGCGATGCGGACGTGGACGATTCTGCGTCGATGCAGTAATAGACCTTAATCGATTATAGCCTATGACGTCATTCACATATACGCGTGTCAGTCATGCGAGTTTAAAATGGCGGAAGGAGGCGAAATACAGACACGAATATTAAAAAATGCCATGTGCAGGATTATTGAAAACCGAGGTTGCTAGGGTTGCCAATTCGTCCCGTGAAAATACGGAATCGCCCTGTATTTACAGGCAAAATGAGGCCCCCATTATCAAATCAATGCACGGACGCGATTTGTCCCGTATTTTACATAGGTCTACATCATGCAGCATCCCGTGCAAATCACCCCACCCGCATTGTGTGAAGACTCGTCCTATTCTGCCCCTGATGGGTAATGCTCGCTGCCATGGTTGGTTTGTTTCAGGTTTCTGAAAGTTTCAGAGCTGAAACGAAAGCGGATGCAAAAGTACAGACGAAAGTGGGAGGAATCAAATACTTGGCTGGAAAGTGTCAGCGGTAATGACTATTGCACAATTTGTCGGCGAGTGTTCTCTGTGGCGCACGGTGGCCTGTCAGATGTGCGACAGCATGCCTCGGGAGAGCAACATTCACGCAATGCTGGAGCTCACCGAAATCAGAGTGATTTCAGTAGCAGATATCTTATTATAATGTCCATTGGTATCAATCTTAATATTTTTATGAAAACATGTTTTAAGTTATGATATACCACCACTGGCACGCCATCGGGACTGTGGTAATTGGGACTGTGGTCATCGGGACTGTGGTCACCCCGCTGCGGCAGGCGTCCCTTATTTTTCTGTATTGAAGGTGGCAACCCTAGAGGTTGCAAAGAATGCATCGTGATGCATCGTGAAATCGAATTGAATCGAATCGTTGACATGATAATCATAATCGAATTGAATCGTGAAACCAGTGCCAATTCACACCCCTATTATCAACAGGTACATATTTCTCAATTGTATTATTGTATAACTGTTTATAGAAATGTTAATGATTTAGATTCGCGCCAGCCGAGAGAGTGAATGGCTGCGAGCATGCACGAGGGTGATTTACAATTCTAATCACCGCTGTTTAATATGTTATCAACAGAATAAAAGCTCTTCAAGCGTGATTTGGTGTCCATCCTGCATTTTCACACAACACAACGCAGAGATAGCCCCGTTACAATTGCAATGTGACAACTCAAAAGCAGTAATTGGATTCTTGATTAGAAATGTACGTTATGAAACGTTTTCCAAAAAATAACAAATTTACAATGTAGCCTATTGTTTAATACTATATATTTTACCAGGTATAAGTAATTAACGGGTTCACAGTTTTGTTTTATATAATTATGTATTACTACCATGTATTGTTTCAACTGCATTTCCTGTTTACCGCGGCATCGTCGTCATTCCTTTTCCACTAACCAATGAGAAGCAGTGTGGGCGGCAGCCCCGCCCTAGGTGCAGCTCCTCCTCGATCTGCAGGCTGCAGCCGGGTGTACTTGGTAACAAGTAACGATCGAGTAAGTGCAGATGACAGCGGGTCGTAAGTCAGGGACCCGCTAGTGCAAACTTGGTTGCTGCTATCATAGACATATATAATAACTAGACGCGACAATGGCCGCTGGATCGCACGTCAACGCCGCCGCCATTTTAGTTAGGTCAACGTTTCCATAACTCTCATAACTGGACTGGAGATAAATGCAGTTTTGTATGCTGCTTGAGGCTGTACAAGCCGCCGCACAATTTAAAACAGTTTTCGGGAAATTACCTTTCACATGTAAGACTAAAAAGTTATTTTTGTTTGTATTTGGTCATGAAACATTTTGTTGACACTATGGCAGTATGAGTCAGACTATTAATAGCTAGCGATATCACTATTTACCTGTGAGTCGAGACTTCAGAAAGTTTTTTAATTCTTTCAGAAATAGTTTCAGCTCGGTGAAGTCTCGGTGAGAGATGAATGACGCAATTCATCTCATCTTATAATTCTGTGGGTGTGTGAAGGACATATTATCTGATGTTGTCTGATTATCTAAACAGGCTGAAGGAGAAAGAGTTCAGAGGTGGGAGCTGGCACCACAACAACATATATGAGCCAGGACTTCTCGACTGGCTCTAGCTGTGGTGGGCGCGTGTTTCATCTCTTCATCCTCCACCTCACAGACTGTCAGTGGGGAGTGGCAGCACATCAGGACCCACTCCACATACTGTATGCTGCAAAGCTCTTCAGAGGGTCATCACAGGCGTGCTTTGAATCCGGCTCTGTAAAATTAACAACACACAGTCCGGATAGTCCGTAACTGGCACACCAGGTCTAGAAACTCCAGGATGTGGTCCTTAGGAAAACATTCCTCCTGCTTTAGGAGAAGCAGCTGTACTGCTGGCATGCCTTAAGATTAAAACAGGGTCCATTACACTCAAAAATGATGGGTTATTTTTAACCAGTTGAAAATAAATGACAAACTCAACCGTGGGAGTATGAATGCTTGGTTAATTTAGCCCAAAATGATGGGTTGTTTAAAACCATGGTTGGGTCAAAAACGATTTTTAAAGGTTTATTTAACCCAATGGTTGGGTTTGTCTCTTCTTAACCTAAATATGGGTTGAAAATACATTTTTTGAGTGTAATATTTTTTGAGCCCATCATCCACTTTTTTTAAATAAATGTGGCCATACGATGCATTATTTTGCATTATTGCAGCACCAATCTCCTGAGCTCTGCAAAATGCTCTGATTTTTTCCGGTCTCTATGAAGCGCCCGCCTCCAAAGTGCTTTGATTGGTCAAGCTGGCCCAGTCTATTCTGATTGGTCATCAGCTTGAAGCATGTGTTGAAACGTCTCTCCTTTACCATATCTGCAAGCTTCCACCAAGCTTCCTGATCTTTCCTGGAAGTTTTTGATATTGTATCTGATGTGTAGACAATGCAGCAGCCTGGCACAAGCTTTATATAATTTATATGCTTCTCAGAAACTTGGAAAGTAGTTGTGTACTCAAAGCTTAATGCGAAGTTTACTTCAGTTTTACTACACTAAATGTGGGGTTATTTTTAACCCATGGTTGGGTCAAAAAGAGACAAACCTCATCGCCGGGTTATAAATGAACCTATAGTATGCTGGGTTGTTTTAGCCCAAAATGCTGGGTTGTTACAACCCATGGTCGGATTAAACATAGACAGGTTCTAGGTTAACTAAGACCAGTGTAAAAAAAGTAGTTGAGTAGAAATCAATGAGATTGTAATTAGACCAATAGTTCAGATGAGATCAGTTAAAGCAATAAACAGTAGATATATTACATACAAATTAAACAGACTCGATTCACTGACATCAATTAAAATCCAAACCACTAACCTTTGAAAATGAGCTTACTTGCAGGGAAGAAGAAGAAGAAACCAAGACAATTTTCACTTTTGTTTAAAGTGTATTTTCATACAGAAATTTGGCATTAAGTAATAAACCTTTAAAGATGTAACAAAAAATAACAATATAATACAAATAGCAAAACAGTACAAAACACTAGAAACACATTTAGCATCTTTAAAAACATACAAAACACTAGAAACATCTTGTGTGACGGAAAAATGGCATAATCCATTCTATAAATAAACACCACAACTATATTTCTGTACATACAGTGCTTAGGAAAGTTAAGTTAAATTACAAGTTCCACTCTAGCATCACAACAAGACATAATTTGAAACGCTACACAGGCACATTTCACACTAAATTGATTTTTAAATAAATTAGCTATGAATGAAATTTTACTTAAAACCACTTAAGTATCAAGAATATGGTTGATTTTGGGAATTAAATCAGAATAATGATCTAAAACAAAATCTGCACAAAGGCCTTAACATATTAAAAAGTTGATAAGAAAATATCTCTCAAAAACAAAACATTATTATCTTTGGAATCATTTGTATAAAACTTCCTCAAATCAAGATTATTACATACCGTATCAAATCCCTGCAAATCTGAAACAACTGCAGATTAATTAATATGTAAAATATTGCACTTAAAGTAAAAAAAATGCTAAAACATAAAAAATCTGAATGTAAACAGGAAATCCTGTTTTACAAGATTGAAACAAAATGAACATGTCACCTTTATTCACATTCACAGTTGATTTCCTTTATGAAATTTCCTTTTCGAAGGTACGCTTATTCTCCAAAGCTCTAAATACTTTAAAAGTTTGCTTCATTTTTTCTGTCCTGTGATCACAGTAAAGGCACATAAAAGTCAACTTTGTGCACATTTAGACGTTGTCAGTTTCAGCGCACCGTTGTTATGCAGTGTTTTCAGAGTTCTGAACTCCAATGGCATGCGGTGAGGACCCGCGCTGGAGAAATAGCGATATTTCAGTGTGTCATAGTAATGATATTTCACAGAATTTCCATTACCATCTTTGGGAAAAGGCCAGAATCCATAAAGGTGGATTTCATCACAGAAGCGTGTAGCCATTGTGTACATCAATAATCCAGTGCTTGGTCTTTTGATGTTTATCTTGTTTGTGAGCCAGTATCTAGAAAATAAATATACATTTTTAATAGTTGTTCCAAAGGCTCAGATATTACATGTAATAAGATTTTAACATAAGTTTAGAAGTGAAATGATGTCCAAAATTAGGATAGAACTATTAATCTGAATTAATATGAGCATTGTTATATCATGTTACGTTTGGTTTTCAGTAGCAATTAAAATGCAATGTCTTAGTTAGGGTTATCAGTTTTGTAACCATCTACTGTTAAACTTTAAGAATGAAGTACATTTTACAGATTCTGTAGTATAAACTTGAATATTTCTTGACTTGGCATTTAAAGTGCTCAATCTTTAAAAGAAAAAATGCTTTGGCTAATCATACTTGCAACAGGCAAAGAATGTGAAAATGAATTGAACCCTGTCTCACCCTCTTACAGCATGTATAAGACGAAGCGAGGGATAGGCCATGTGCACTTTCAGCTTGTGTTTCAGAATGAGCTCATTGACACCCTCCACGTGCCTCTCGCTGCCCTTCACCATGAAGGCAGGGATCCAGAGCACACCGTCGTTGAGCTCCCGTAAACGCTGTATGAAGTGTTCCTGCTCTGTTTTGTTCTTCAGGCCTCCGTACACACGCTGGATAACAGAGGGGTTCATGGTAGTGAAGTCGGACCTTAAACCCACATCATTGGAAAACTTCTCTAAAGGTGCGAGATTACACCTGTTCAAAAACAAAAAGAAAGCAAATATCAGCCTACAGTTGGTGGTCATAATTCTTCCAGAATCTGGAAGAATTATTAAATGATTTGTTGATCATTTAAAAACAAATCTCCTCAAATCCTATTGGCACATGTGATGAATTTATCCACATGAGTAAACAGTTAATGCATGTGAAGCATTTGTGTCAGTTACAGGATAAAACCATCCTGAGGAACTAAAAACATAATCATTTAGACCTTTAACCTTTCCACACCATAATGGTAATATTTTGACAACAGAAAAGAGAGAAATATATTACCGGATAACAAAATCATGGTTGTCTATCTCCTTTCCACATCCGCTGTTAAGGAGAATGCCCGAGTTTCCCACCACTGCACATGTTTTGAACTTTTTGTTCTTCAGAGGAGAGACTTCAGGAAGTAAACTGTGCAGGGTGTGAGACACATTAAACGTCCTGCGTCTTTCCAGAACATAGTGGATGGTATCGCCTGGTTTAAAATTGCTCTTAATGATAGACACATCTCTCTCTGCATCCAGGAAGCGAAGAATGTCCTTCCTTTTGATTTAATAAAAGAAATATAAAGTGGCCGGTTACAGAAAAATACTCAAATTTTCTATGTTATAATCATGCAGCCTGCAAAACATACAATGTCTTGGGACAGCAGTGTGTTTGTAACAAAAGGAGAAAAGCTGCATGTCCAATTCTACTGTATCATTCACACAAACTTCCCATATAAACATTGTCTATTATAAAAATGATGAAATATGAATAAAAAGGAAAGTACTGTAATCAGCATTACATTTCAACACACCATTAAGAAGCATTAGTCTTTGTTTTTAACATAAATAATCAAAGTATCTTTGCAAATTTTGGTTCAGTCTGCTTTAAAACTGAAATAAAGCTAATATGTTTATGTTGTCAAGTTGTTTTCTTGACTTTTGTAAGTCGCTCTTTAAAATGTATATATAAATGCCTACTGTAAGTAATGTTTTATGACATTTGTCAAGACAGAACCCAAGCATGAAACCCAGAGAAACTTTATTAAACCAAAATAACCCATGGGATATTAAAACTGACAAGACTGTGAAGAGCTTAAAAACAGAATCTGATGAAATGAATCAGAAAGCAGCATGACAAACTAACAGGACGTGATGCAGAACTCACGAACAACACAAGACAAGACTCACAAGGGCATTATGAAATAAAGGAAATCAGGAGGATAAACAAGAAGGGCTGATGTAAGGTATAATGTACACTGAGAGCTCAAGACATTAGAAAGAGAACATACATGACATAAATTGCACAAAGCATACTGTATATCTGGCCATCTCCCTGTGGCAAATGTTAGCCAACTCTTAAGACTCCAAGAATTAGCAAACTAAATGAATTCATTGTGTAAAGAAATACAACTATTTAAATAATAGTATTTCTGATGGGTTAGATGAAATGCATTAAAAAGATCTTTGTGCCAATTTAATGTCACAGATTAGGCATAGGAGGGGACACAATAGGGACACAAAGCACTTGAATCTTTTTACAGTGCAGGTTACTCACCTTATTAAATTCACAAGAGTGACATTAATTTTCCACTCTGCTCTTGAGTCACTCAGATCTTCATTCCCCATCAGCCTAATAGCACTTGGCTCAAAGCTCCTGTTCAAAGACATCGAGAATTAAACAGCAACTCATTTTTACACCTACAAATCTGTAGGTCAAAAAGCAAATTAAACAGATATTTATTTAGATTTACACATTTTCTTGCCATGGTAGCGGGACAGACTGATACTAATACTGCACGTGTTTTCATGAATTTGTTCAAGAAACAAATTTGAATTTATTAAGAAAACATTTTATATCAATATTTGGCAAGCTGTGTAATAAGAGAGATAATGCACAGCCAGCTGGTTGTTATCGCAAAATAACCCTCTTCAGTGGGATACAAGATACTTTTGTGAGTCCTGATCACTCTGTCAAGGTTTTTTCTGCAATAACAACCAGCTGGCTGTACATTAATATTTACATACAAGTTTTTCTTGTTTTTATAGTCACTAAAAGGTTTTACACCCTATTATGCAACAATCTAATTGTTTTTAGATATAAAATAATTTTTTAAACATTTTGTCTTTTCTTTTTTTTTCATTTTATGATTTTTTATAAATTGTTTATGTTTAATGTTATAAAAATTTGATATTTCATCTGAGACTTTCCATCAATTTATAGTTTGTCATAAAGAGAATAAAATTCAACTATGAAACATTAAAGTGAATAGGGAAATAACATAGTGAATAGGTGACAGTTCTTCAAAGTTTGAAAGCATTTGTTTATGATTCATAACAGACCATACCTCAAGAAGGAGCACATGAAAATTAAAATAAAATAACATTTTTTTTTTTCTTTGAAGAGTCATCTCTGTGTATTATTGCTTCTGGTTTGTGTATTTTAATTCACAGAAATCTTACAATGTTTGTTTCCTCTCAAAAACGTGTGTTCTTTTTTGTCACATCCATAACACATGAATATTTCCCTCCTCTTAAATAGAAAAAACATAATATTTTTCTGATGTTTAGACTCTGTCAACAGATTAAAATATATAAAAATATATTATGAAAATAATTAGATTTATGAAAATATAAAGATATGGTTCAATATATTGGTAATAAATACCCTACATTCTCTGAGAATTTACATTTCAAATTTTGATTGAAACGCTGGAACACAGTGTATTGTTTTTGAACAACATAAAATATACATTAAGCAAATTGAAACTCAATAGCAAAAAGGACAAGCAAAAGCTGCACAGTTGACATTTACTTTCCGCTTCTGTTTTTTTAATCATGCTCAATGAGTTTGCACTAGAAAGAAGGAAACCACATCAGATAAGCAAAACTGCTTTCCTCTCAGACACACAAACCCATGGCAAATCTAAACCACAAATGAACAGTGTCTTTTAAAAATGTTTTTGCACTTATTTCTTTAAATAAAACAAAGTCAATATACTTACTAAATAAACATGTTAAAAAATCTGTTTAACTGTACAGTAAAGCCTTATGTAAACAAGTACGAACTTGACCACATTTTTCAGTTCCTGTTAAAAAAAAAAGGTGTGATGTCTTCTTCCGTGAAAAAACTAAATGTACATGTAAATGTTAATGTTCTAGAAGCAAGTTTGATGTTTCAGACATCTGCCTCATATAAAAGAGAAAGATCGAATGGTCTAAAAATGGTCTTTGTTTCACTTGACAAATTTCACACTTCTTGACAAGGTTACATTAGGTTTTCTATTGTAGGTATACTAAAACGTAAATGAATAAATATATTTGTCTTTTAATTAAGATCTTTACAGGACATCAGCAGATAACAGGGGGGCACAGGGCTCATTAACAAAAACATATAAACAAAAAAATGTTTTTATAAAGTGTTTAGATTCTTAGTTTTAGAAAGGCGTGGTAGGAGTGCGAATAAAATAACCAATTCAGCTCCAACAAAGCCAAATGTCAATCCATCCTAATTCAATTAGCACAATAAGAGGAGAACATGGAGCAAAAACTTTAGGGGTTTGAAATAAAAATAAATAAACCGATGGGCATTCATTCTAGTTTATAAACAGATTGTGATGGGCATGAGATGAACAGTCGTAATTGACTTTTATTAGCTGTATCAACAATAACAGTTGAGCCTCTTACCCTGCCAATAAAGCTTCCTGACGTTCACTTCTGCCTAGTTCTGTCGTCTTGTAGAATATCAGCAAAGCGCTTATAGTGCAAATAGTCCACAGTTTCCGTGTCAGTCGCATTTCGTGTGGAAATCTTAAGCAGATCTTTGAAATGGTTTTAAATCTCGTGCTCTCTGTGCTAACGCACAGACCATCCGTCTCATCAGCGACAGCGACACAGCACGCAGCATGTGCAGCAGCTGCACGCCTCCCACTGTGACTGACAAACACAGCAGCCAATGGTTGCTCTCATATGCTAATTAGTTTACAAATCGATCGATCCAGCTGTGATGCACTAAACAGACGGCATTACTTTAAAGGGCAGTTTTGTGACTAATGTAACCCTTACGCCAAGTAACCATGCCTTTATTGCAGTAACCATAGTTTAAACATAATGTCTGTCGTAAAACTGTGGTAATACAGATGGCTAATACAAAAACATGGTTATTACACTTTTATTATAATAAAACTAAATTTTGATAAAGAAAGAAAGCACAATTAAACTTAAAGGATCAGTGGTTGTTTTCAGTGTAATGAAATTATGAAATTAAGGTTTGTTAATAAAATTAGGGACGAGGTAAATATTATAATAGTTGACAGACTGTAGATAATTCACACCTGAGGTTTATGCGGTCACAACGAAACGTGGTAGTTACACTGCTGTTGTGCATTATTGATAGTTCTATAGCAATTATTGATAATATCGTTCTAATAAGGATTTATAAGGATTTATTTATTTTTTATTATTTACTTTATCAGCATAAAGAGAACATTTGAGGGTTCTTTTGGCGTAAACCAAAGATACTTACTATTAACAAGATGCGCCACTGCAGTTATCATGTATGGAGCGTTGTCTTGTTGAGAGGCGTTGCAAACATGGCGACGGAGTGGACAGACTTACGTAAACGGACTTTGCGTAAACGTAGGCGCCGCCAGGCCAGTGTCATTCAAACTTCCGGTGAGCCGCTGCAACTACTTGTTTGAGTGTGAAGCGTGTGTACTTTTGACTGGCTAGTAAACATTTATTATGGAACCTAAAGGTACAAGCTTAATGTGTGCAGTTAGGGGTTGCCATAATAGCTGGTACAAACGCAAATGTGTTTTACAAAGCATTTGTTTTGACCATAATCCACGCACCAGAGCTGAATGTGGATGTGGCGCACCATTTGATCTTCATCCACCTCCGAAGGACGAAGAATCTCGCCGGGTTTGGTTAAAAGCTTTAAACTTAAAGCATCAGCCAAAAAGGCTGTATGTTTGTTCATTCCACTTTGCTGATAGAAGACCCACAAAAGATCATCCATTCCCTGAAAAGTGGCTGGGTTACGATGCTCCAGTAAAGACTCCGAGGCGACGTCTCGTCAGGACATATGCACATACAGGTACAGCAGCACGATGAAATGCATAGATAACTCGTGCATGAACACTCTTAAATGCTAATGTTAAAGTTATAATAATGTAATTTTAGCGCTAAGGTATGCTTGTTAATAACAGTGGCAAACAGTACAAGTGTAACATGGGGATTTACAATTGTTTACAATTTGTTTATATCGAATACACACACGGTAACAAACTATGTAATAGTTTTATCAGCACACCTTTGAGAAAATACATGTTTGGCTATATTTAATGTGGTCTGTTGCACCTTGCAGATGCTGAGCAAAAGGATGTGAAAAACATTAAAGTGCACAGTGATCACACAGACAAAACCTCCACAGCACAGCGACGCCAGCACTCAGTGTGAGGTTCAGACATTAACAGACCACAGTTATGCCTCTAAAGATAATATAATGGTGCACAAAGCAACACAGAACAACAAATATCCCTTGCTATTCTCAAGAATGACACCAGCTCTTTATTGTACACTGGCTTCACTCTAAGTGCATTTAAAAGTCATGTTAAATATCTGCAGCAGTTCTACACAGCCAATTTTAAGATGCACACAATGGATCAGATAACGATGACCATGATGAAGCTGAAATTGAATTTACTTCAGGGGGACCTTGCTGAATGCTTTGATGTGTCCCAGGGTGTGGTAAGCCGAATTCTCTCTTACTGGACTGACACAATGGATGAGCATATGAGAGTGGACATTCCCTGGCTGCCACGGGAAACGATTCGTGCCACAATGCCTCGCTGCTTTATGGAAAACTTCCGTAACACCACCTGCATGATTCGCTGCTCTGAAATAGTTCTGCAAAAAGCTCACAATCTTGATTCCAGGAGGGAATCATTGAGTCACCATTATTCCAGTAATACTGTCAAGTATTTGGTTGCTATTGCACCTTCTGGACTTATTATGTTCATCTCCCCTGCTTTTGGAGGCAGATGTAGTAACAAGTTCATTACCCAGGAGTCTGGCATCCTGGACTATCTTCAACCTGGTGATGAAGTGATGGCAGACAGAGGCTTCACGATTCGTGATTTGCTGTTTGAGAGGGGGGTGAATCTGGTCGTGCCAGCGTTTACTCACAAAGGTGGACAATTATCTGATGAGGATGTTACAGGAACAAGGAGGATGGCCAATGTGATTAGACGGCTCAAGTTGTTCAAAATAGTCTCCCAGACTGTTCCTATTAACTTGTCACGCAAAATGGACAAAATCCTCAGAATCTGTGCAGCGCTTGTGAACATGCAATGTGATATCATCCATGAGGATGCAGAATGAAAAAATGCTATCTTGTTCACTATCAATCCTGTTTTTGAACTTTTGTTCATTTTGTGAATACTATTACATTTAGATGTTTTTGGCTCTAACTGTCTTAATAGGGGTTCAAGACATTGTATAAACAAACACTGTGAATGGCAAGATGCATTTTATTTGCACTGATAATAATACAGTGTAATAAGCAGAAGATTGTTACTATTTTAAAACTCATGTAAGAGAAATCATTTAATATGATTAAACATTATTTATTTTTTTACTTAATGGTATTTAAAACATTTTGTATTCTGCACAGTATTGTAAATAGTTCTCAGATAAGCACAATACAACAATTTTATTACTATTTTAAAACTATCAACAGTAGTCTGGAAAAGAGTTAACAAATAAAGATAGAAGTTAGCTAGGCAGGACTTTAGGTTCAGTAACAATTCATTTTTACTGTATGGACAAAAGATGCAATAAAGGTAAATTGTGACTGAGGCTGACATTGTGCAAAACTTCTATTGTGTTCACAGAAGAAAGGAAGTCAGAATTTGAATTATGAGAGTGCGTAAACAATGACAGGCTATCCTTGTGACACTGAGATTAAACACTGAAAGTTTAACTGCTGACTGCTTTTTTTTTAAGGTAGGCAGATTAACACTTGCACATGTCATTATATTTATGACAAAGCATAAGCCTTCCACAGTTAAACTCGTCTACAATTCTTGGAAGCATATGGGTACAATAGAAAGATTTCAGTTTTGATATTACGTCAGAGCAAAATTAACAAACAAATGTCACATTAATAAGAAATTGCTCAGTTGGACCCCAAACAAGCGTCTTACAATTCTGTAGGCCAGTGCAAAACATACCTACTTGCCCTTGGAGGTAGTACCCACGGGATCCTTTGGGTTGTAGCTGAGGAATGAAATCACTGATCTTGCCAGAGAACAGTTCTGTCAGATGTGTGCAGTTTTTGCTCAGAAAAGGACACTTGATTTCTAGCAGCTCTGATGAGTTTAAAATTCCATCTGGGCTTGCAGAAGCCATGGCTCCTTACAGCTAACCACTATTCCTTTCAACAACATACCCAGTGCTCTCAATCCATGCACGTGCCAATTCCTCATTCTCCTGACCAGGCTTGGTGGACACACGCATAGGCACCCCTTTTGCAGAGCTTGCAGTTATTTGCACTTTGTGTTTTGGTGACATCTGCCAAGCTGGCCAATTTACCCACATCAAGTTTGACACGTGATAAAATGACATGCATTGATAACACTGCATATAAGGGCCATGCTCACCATGATACTCCAGCTGCTGTGTGGTGCTTGCTGGCATTAATTCTGGTTCAGCTGACATGCATTTGTGCAGAAGGCTTTTTACAGGTATATTATAAACATCTGATAAGGCTTTCCTCAGCTCACTGTGGGAACTAAATGCAGGAGTTGGTGGTAATGACTAAGAAACAGCAGCTGACAACTCAGGCAAGTCATCCATTAATGTATGTACACTTTTACTTGTATTTGGTTACCTTTGACCAAGATCTTAACATGGGATTAGAGGTTGTACTTACTGTATTGGATAGAATTACCATTCTGATGATTAAGAAAACAAGAAAGAAGTTAGTTATACATTCAAAGTCATTTAAAAATAAACAATCTTTAAACTAAAATGTATGTGATCATATGGTATATCAGGCCACTTCTTCATTTCATCCCCCCATTGTGTTATACATCGCGTGTGGAAAACGTTTACCATTACTGTTTGTAATTGTGTTTTGAGTGTGCTCCCACGACATTGTTTTACAACTGCCGGCTAATAAAACAGAAGTCTCGGCACAAAAAGGAAGTGCGTCACATCTTTTACTTCCACGTTGAAAACTAAGGTGGATACTACAGGGCTGTTAAATGCTTTATTGTAATTGGTTGACAAATGTTCTAAAGCTGCGTGTGCACTAATGACAGAGTGTCATGATCCATGTTCATTTCAGTGGAAGCTCAGTGACACAAGCAACACTGACCATTGGTGACAGGATGTAGGCATATCCACCTCGACAAAGTTGAGAAATGTTCAGCTTTTTGCAAATGAGGAGTAACGTTTAGATCGACCACCAATGGAAGCGAAGTTTTTGTAACTCACGTCATCCGCATCTCGTCATTTATCGGTGATTTGTGTAGAACTAGAAGGGGGTGTGCATTATCGTATCGTAATAATTATCGTAATAATTTAACGGACCAGTGTCAATTTTTTTGTTATACCATGATTACCACACTACAACTCATTGTTCAGATGTGTGTGTGTGTGTGTTTGCGCACCTGGTAATTAACACATTCATTTTGGTTGTATGTATGCATATTGTAACACTTTTTCAATTTGGTATGAAATTTATTTAATTGTAAAAAGTGAGGGAAACTGGTTGCCTTAAAAAAATTAAGTAAAGTTAACAAATTACTTTTAACATTGTAGTGTATCGAAACAATTGTCTCAGTAGTTTGTTTTTATTTTCCTGGAGACTAAGTTGATGCTTAAATGAAACAACTTCATCAAATCTCCTGAGCTATGAAATAGCAATAACATATTCCATTAATAAAAATAATACTTCAAGGAAAATGGAACACCAAATTATTAAATTACGTCATCCGTTGCCTAGGGACTTTCAGATTCAGATGTAACTGTAAGTAGTTCCTTAAGGAACAGCCACCAACATTTCTGCACTTGCTAAAGTGTGTCCCTTTGAGTGGAGAAAGATAGGGTATGACAACGTTGGTGATGATATACCCAGCGATGTAAAGATCAGTTTTGGATAAAAATTGTAGGTTTATAGAACAGCATCTTTAAAAGATTAGTGAGAGTGCAATTCAGAGGACTTAAGCTTTGTCTTGTAGCCTTTAAAACTGGTGGATGAGTTTGAAGTTTGAGTAGTTCATATAGTATCAGATGGTTTGAATAATTGTTGGGAGTCATGCAAGAGGAAGTAAAAGAGAAGGAAGGGGTTTTGAGTCAGTTATTAGTTTAAAGTTTGAAACTGCTTTTTTGGAGGCTGGGTGTTATGTTTTTATATGACAGTGGTCAAGTATAAATTCCTGAATATTTTTTCATTATTATTATTTTTTTGTTACTTTTCTGGCATTTTCACCTTTATTGTAGGGAGATGAGAGAGAGGCAGGACCGGGAAAATGCGGACTTTAACTCGGGACTGTCCACACAACCACAGGCTCGACAAATTCCAGAATGTAGTTTTGCTATATCTAAACTATAGCTATATTATCGTTATTTATGGATTATCAGCATATTGTGTGGCAAAGTATTAAAAGAATGACATGGGTAGAGAAAATAGTAAGATTGTACAGATAAATGCATTAATAGATTTAAAGATATTTTTGGTGTTTTACCAAAAGTTAAATAGCTGTTTATGGATTGCACAATAACCCAGTAGATGGCGATAGACACATAGCATGCAGATCGCTAGTAAACCCAAGAAGAAAAGACGTCACTTTGTAGTTCTTCTCCATATTCGATTACACTGGTCTGACTGAACACTAAACCGGAAGAAAACAAGCACGCAAAAAGGTAAATAACCGTCTTTTCTCTGCGCAGATGGTGTTGAAGTATCTCATGCTTTCTTAATAAATTCGTGAATAAGCGAATCATTTGAGTGTACGAGTGTTTAACTTACAACAGATATTCTCGCTATTGAATCCGGTCAGTGACGGTCACTGAACTTCACACGACGTCATCAGTTAAAACCGCAGGCTAATCACGTTAACATATTTCTGTCATAACACATACTCGTTAACATTATAAGTGTGTTAATTTACACAGTTACGAACGTTCATTTAACGCAGAAAACTTTGAAGACTTTTTCTTATTAAGCGTCAGGTTTATTGATATTTCACGTTACAGACGTACAAGCTAACGGTTTGTTTTGGGGGGGTAAAGCTTTGTTAAAGCATTGCTGTAACCGAGGGGTTCATATGTTATAAAACACATCTTGTTTCAGTTATCATGTTTTGGATGACAACTTTTTAGCGATTGTTTTTATTAAGGATTGAATACCAAACAGGGTTTTAATCGCACAGGATACTAATCTGTCCATTCGTGATATAATATACATGTTTATTATTGTTTAGTAATTGTTGTACTTCTATTTAATGCTTTATTTAATACTTAAATACAAAAGCAAAAAGTTTGAGGTGCAAATATTGTCACCAGAGTCCTATATAACAAGGCAGGATGTGACGCTGGTACAGTACGTGCTGCTGGGGACATAAACACGTGACGTGCTGCAGTGCAGGTCAAAGTAATGAACCTGATTCACAATAAAGGGCATGACAAAGAGATGTGTATATTGTGGTCCTCATATCTAAGCACAGTTCCCTTTCACTGTAAAATGGTGATAATGATAATAATATTGAATATGAAAGTATCTTCTGAACTCCATTCTGTCAGCTGAGATGCTCTGACAATGGGTTTGACCTGTACATCTGATGAGGATCTTAAATAATAACCCAATTACTGTTATTATTTAACAGATGCAAATGTCTCTGTTGGTAGAGCTTTGTTTTAGCAGTGCAAAGGTCATGGGGTTATATCCCAAGGAATACTTTGAATACACTGTAAGTGACTTTGGATAAAAGTGTCTGCTTAAATACAAAATAATGTTTTTTAATTGTAAATGTTCCTAACATATGTTAACTAAAATGTCGAGAAATTGTTTGAGAAATAGCACATAGTGCTGTGCATTTCTCTTGCGCATTATGGGGTTTATCTGATGACAGGAATGCTTTTGAAAAGCTCTCTTTAAATATTCACCCCCTGGATAAAAGAAAAGACCCCAGGAGGGGCACAACTGTGAGCAGAACATCCCTAAACTCTCAAATCTTTGATGCTGTTGTGGGGATGAGATATTTTTAAACATAAGTATTTAGGTTCTTTGTCAAAATGCAATGTGGTATTTTCTTAGCACAGTTTTTAGGGAGTATAAGGAGGTTGCACATTGGACTTAAAAGCGCCGTGTCGTAGCAGGACTCAGAACATGTGATCGCCTGTTGTTTGCCAGATAGTCTTGAATCAAATATTTAAATGCAAGTAGTTATTGTGACTTTATTGTGATTTTGATTTTAGCAGCTCTTAAAATCATCGCTTTACACCACATGACCTTTGTGATAATCCATTCTACCCATTGTGTGACCTCCTGCACTGCTGTGCTTTGTACTTTTCTGATTCATACAACAAAATATTCCATTTGAATCTACTGTTGTATGTGCTGGAAATATGTCTATATAAACAGAGTCACACCTCTTAATGCAGTTATCAGTCCTATATATTGACTGTGCGAATGTAGCTGTTATGTTTTATTGTGTCTTTCTGCGTATGAAAGCTCACGGCTGGTTAAACACAACCATACATCAGTGTGGAGAGAGACTCCTGGGGAGGTAACCATGGTAACCAGCACTGACTGCCTGTGGGTGTGTGCTGCCATTACCATAGTTACCTTCTCATCGGGTCCTGTGTGTGATGATGATGATGTCAAACAGCATGCTGGACGGCCCCTTTCTCTCCTCCCCTCCCCTCGTCTCTTCTCTCTCTCAGTGAGTCACAGGCTGCAGTGAGGTAACACGGTTTGCGTCTGCTTACCGCCGCGTTTCAGATATTAATACGACCAACGTTTTGGGTAAGCGGCATGTTGCTTATGTCTGGATTCTCTGTTTTAGGAAATCTGTCTTCTCACTGTTGTGTTTTTTTGTCTATTTAATGTGGTAAATGTAGTTTTTACAGAGGACGTTGTGTTGTTTCTATATTATGTGGAAGTGAATGAACTGTATGCGGGAAACAGTCATGGGTCTATAAAGTGAGCTTGTTTGAGTGAATCTGTGTAAATACTGTATGTTTTAAGGGACTGTATCGTGTTGTTGATTGATATTTTCAGGATGATTGATGGTGTGTGTTTGAAAGCATGCTGAGATCAATAGATACAGCTGCTGTGATGCTCTGAGTGCTCTTATATGATGTTGAGTTTGAATCTTTAAAGATAGCAGACATTTAAAATTCAATTCATAGTGACAATTCAATTCAATAGCTTCAATTCATAGTGACAAGTTGTTCATATGAAGGCCATCCAAATAATTATTTTAGCATGATGCACTTTAAAAACTGACCTAGCTATTGTTTTTTAAAAATGTGTTATTGTATTGTAGCAATTGTATCTTACTCATGCATCATGTTTTATACTAAATTAGGGCTGCACGATATTGGAAAAAATTTTCTACGATATATATTGCGATGTCTAGAAATGCAGGACGACACTTCATTATCACACTAGTGAAAAAATAAGTAATTTAACATTTTATTCAACAATTACAAACCTCATAAAAACAGTTGTAAACATCTTGTCACAAAATGTTGGTTATGGTAAACACCAACCCCTGAGCGGTTTATAAAATAAGTATTTGTTATAAAGCAAATAAATTGTAATACGTCAAACTTAACTTGTAATAATAAACATTATACTTATGTTGAATACCATTTATCAAGAGAACTATTTTACTGGGCAGAATTTTGCCCAGTGCTAATATAAAACAAGTGTTGGCCAATATACCAAATAAAGATTAAATCAAACTTAACTTTCTTATAATTGTTGCATATATTACATATAAATATTCAAACATTAATTAATTAATGTTATTAATATTAATATTTTGACTTAAGTTTTGACTTTGACTTAAGCTACTGTACTGCATCAATTTGCTCACTGATGCATACTGATTTGTTTTTAGACAAAAATACAAGTCTGTTAACTACTGCAGACTTGAGACTGGAACGCTGGCATGTTATTATGTTGCCATTTGCACTGAAAAACCTCTCTGATGGGGAACTTTTAGCGGGGATGGAAAGGTATCTGCAGGCAAGCTTGGAGAGATGTGGAAAGCTTACTCTTTCTGTAGCCAAAATATTTCCATATTACTGACGTTGGGTTTCTTTTTGCGACCAAATCTTCCATTTCTGTGCTTTTCTCCTGTTCCGCGCTCATTTTGTTGTGAGAACCCAGTGCCTGTCACCTGCGTGTTACAAAACGTGACACCTCAAACATGTGCTTTGTAAAAAGTTTTTTAAGAACCCGTTAATCAGAATGAATTAATTTATATTAGGCAAATATAGAATTGTGCGTGTTTTTCATTTTGGCATTAAACACAAAAATATGTATGTTTTGCCCTCGCATCGCACCTCCTGCGATGTGACTATCGTGAGTGTGCACATCGCGGTGACGATGCTGAAACGATGTATCGTGCCGCCCTATACTAAATATCAACCCTCTTAGCTTTTGTTAACCTTACAAGTTTGGTAATTCTTTTTTGTTGGAATATGTGTCTTATTTGTGTTGGTGATTATTTTGTTGCAAAATATTGGTCAATAGGATATACAGGATGGACTGCTGAGCAATAGATCGCTAAAGGGCCATCTTCTAAACAGGACACCACGTGTTCTCATGCACATTATTGGCACATGTAGATGAAGGCTACGTGACTGAATGTCAACATCAGGTGTACCATTTGACAGAGCTTTAGAAGCTGTTTTTTATTGATCTCATTGTGACAGAGCAGAGACAGGGATTGGCAACCTTGTTGGCATAAGGAGGTTATAATTATTGGGACGTGGGCAATATCTAGAGAATAGTGAAACAAATATCTGTAGTTCATGAATTTTGTTGTCTCTAGAGCAAGTTTTCTAAACAGGGCTTCTAAAAGAATAACAGGAGTTCAAAAGATTGTGATCAGATGTTGCCTTAAGCCGGGGACACATGTAAGATCACGCTAAGATCTTGTTTAATATTTGCGAATGGCGGCTCCGACTGATGACGTCACTTTTGCCATGGAGACGGTACACGGATACAGACAGACTGAGAAATGTCGACCAAAAAAGCTGTTAGCGCAAAAATACACTGGACACAAGTAGCGCTAGTCGTCTCTTTGCTTCCATGTTTGTTTTGATCTCGTGCAGTCGGGTTATCGCGAGGTCGTGCCCGGCCGTGACTCGCAAGTCTTTACATTTTCTGGTGTAGTGAACCGACTCAATCGTTAGGTTTGTGCTCTTATACGATTGTCAAAGATTCAGTTGAAAGTACCAGTCTTTAAATGTGTTGAGTCAAGTCTTAGAATGTTTCTGCTAGTCGTTAAGTGCGTCCCCAGCTTTAGGCAATTTTTCTCCCTGTAATTTACGTAATTCAAAATGTTATGGGTGTGTATTTTTTAAGTAAGATGCAAGTTAATTACATTAAATGCGCTGAAGTAGCTTTGCTGCTGTCATTTACACTGGAACATGTTAATCTTGTTTTACAAACTCTCATTTATTATACTCTCAAATGCCATTTATACAAGAGTTTTCAGAACTTTGTCTTACTGTTCCCAAACTATACATTTTGGACCATTTGTGATTTTAATATCTTTTAATGTTGTCCATGCTTGCAAACCATTTACAGAGGAGGTCTGTGAACATATCCCTTTCAGATGAATACAGTCAGTAAAAACTGGTCACACCTAATCTTGTTCTATGGGTGTTTCTATTAATAATGTACTGAATGAGCCTGTGTTATTGACATTGTATTTATCTGATCACAAATCAGTTTTTAATGCAGTCTTTTCTTCTATCACTCTAAAAAGTCCATAGAGCAAATGCTCTTTTTTTGCTCTTTTAATGAATATACTTTTAAGCTCCATGCCTTTTCCGGACTTGTTAATGCCAAATAAACAATCACTTCCCACAAGCACAGAGTTACTATTCACTTTACTAAACACTTGCCATTCAGGGGCAAACATCTATGCATATGCTCAGGTTTGCAGAAATCTTAACATTTCCTTAAGATTTCTTAGATTGTAATGTTTTGTTAACATTGCAAGTGCTTAATTCTGATTTCTAGCTCAGATCTAGCTTTTTGTTGGCTGTTCACATTAGTTTAAATGTGACTGATCAGTTAGTCGTTTACTAAGTGTGTGCGAATAGATCAGTATGTCATGTATGTTGAATAATTATTAAAAATGGAAAAAGATATGGGTGTGCATGACCAGTCAAACATTCAAATAGTTGATGATTATTTAAAAATGAAAAGATAGTTTTGCAAAATGTTGCATTGTTGCCAGTAAATGCAATTCTTAAGTATTAATAGGCACCCAAACTACAAATGAGAACAGAAAAGGTGCAGTTGCAGTGAAGTTTAACATGTTTGAGCAAAGTGATTAACACGAAAATACAAAGCGGTTGTTTAGCAACCTGTTTGTTCTTGCAGTGCCTGCCCTGGCAGTGAGCATGTAGATATTCTTGTTTCAAAGATATTGTTGTTCAAACTCGATATAAACATAATCATATGCTGACTCGAGTGTTTATGTATGTAAGTTAGTATGTTTGATGATTGTAGTTTATTATACGCTGTAAAAACTAAAGGTTTCTCGAGGAACCATTTGGGGTAGTTAATGATATTTTCAGAATTGTGCTGTTGAGTTCAATAAAGTAATCGCTGTGCCTGAATTTATAAAAAGTTTTGCAAGAAAGCAAAGGACTTTGTTTGTCTATTTATTTAACTTTATATTCGATTATCATATGGCCAAGAAAGAGCAAGAAGCTTCATGTCTCATAGTGAGAGATGGTAAACCTAGCATTTTTTCCCTGTCTGGATTGTTTTCACTGCCATTGTTTTCTTTCCTTCAAAACATCCCCCTTCATTACTCAATGTACACAATGTATTCAGCATCTGTCTTTTCAAAACAATTGTGTCCATGTGGTTGGGGCGACATGACAGTGTCTGTTTTTGCATCTCATTGATTTTATTGATGTTTTCTCTGAACTGCTGCTCCATGTAGATGTGTTGTGATGATGTTGTCAGAAAAAAGACAAATCACACATTAAAATGCACTTAACAATCCCATAATGCCCAACTGGTCACTCCAATCAATCACATCCAGATGACCTCATTGATCTCTGCCGGAGAATATCTGACCACAGAACTCAAACTGCACAGAGATATTCAGTGTAGCGCAGGCCACCGAGGTGTTGTTAGTCTTTCATAAAGCACTGCTCATTACCCTGTACTTCCTGTCTCTCTGCGGAAACAAATAGTGTTGTGATGGGAATCTGCTTTGATTGGATTACTGTGCTGCTGCAAAGCCCTTTTGATCCTCTTCACAGACTATACTGCATGTATTTTGCACGAATGCTTGGAATAGATGGAATAGATATGTCTTTAAAACAGACAACATACTAAATTACATCAGGAAAAGTTTCTCCTGTCTTATTCTGTTCTTTGTGGTTGCTGTTTCTGCAGGTTGTAATGATGCTCTGCCCGGCCTGAGTAAAGCAAAAAGCCTTCCTCCGCTCTCTTTACCTCGTCGTCTCTCTCAGCATTGTCACGCTACATCTGGACAGGCCCTGTGTCATCTAGCTGCAAACAAAAGTGACACTGACTGTTTGGGTGGTACTTTTGAACAGATTGAGAAAAGCGCGGTTGAAGGGACGGAAGAGGGAGAAAAGGCAAAGGAAGTGGAGATTCTAAGAAGCAGAAGAACCGGATCCCAGAGTTGCTGAGCATTTGGGAAGGGCAGCATCGATGCAGTGATTGTTTAAGCTGACTGTAATTTCTTCTCTTGATTGCTCAGTACTGAAGCATCCAGCCAGAGATGGGCGTGCTGAGCTGCGGCTTGCTTGTGTTGGCGCTTTTCTGTCAAAGCCATGGCCACAATATCCAAAGCCCCAGGATCAAGAGGTGAGACATTTGACTTTATTAACAAATATTACTGTCTGTATTTCTACAAATTCTTTGCGGCAATGAGAAAATGTTTCTTGCACCTGCTGTTAAATGAAGTCTCAAACTGTTCACATGCTCAGAGGAAACGTGAGCTTTAAGATCAAATTAATATGATTTAATCAGATCAGGAAAATATTGCTGATTTGTTGCATTAATTATGATGCATACGAACACTTTTAAGAAAAATATCTTTGTTTACTTATAATGTTTATTTTTGCCTTTTTACAGTGAATGATAGTTTGTACAAAATAGAAAGCTTTGTCAAGCCTTCTCCTTATATTCATGTGTTGAGTTTGTTAAATACTGGGACATTTAAACAGTCAATTAAGTATTTATAGTCTATAAGAAACCCTAAATAAATAAATAGATAACCATTTGCCACCTTTTCTTTTGTGAGCAGCCTATGTCATGCACATTCATCAGTGTCTGTGACAGGAGAGATAGTGATCAAGTCATTTTTAGACAGGGTTATACAATATAGACGTTTTGACCGTCTACAGTATAGGCTATTCCAGCATTATGGATGTGACATTTTCACTCAAAACCTGTTAACGAAATATGAATTCTCACAAAATGTATCTATTACCAATATATTGAATCATCATTTTAGGCCTGAGTCCAGAAATCAGGAAAACATCAGTCTATACACAAATGATCTATTTTAAAAATTGAAATATATGTTTGTACTTTTTTAAGAGGCAACATACTTTGTAGGATTTCTGTGAATTTAAATGCACAAACCAGAAGCAATAATACCTGACTGATGACTCTTCAAAGAACAGAAAATAGTTATTTTATATTCATTTTAGGTGCTCATTTTATGAGGAATCCAGACTGTTATGCATGTCCTGACTATGGAAAAAAAATTAAACATGATTTAAACAAAAACAAATGCTTGAAAACTTTGAGAGTGACCTGACATGAGTATTTCAGCCACCAAATATTGACATCCGAACTATCAGTACAATGAAAACCTTTAGTAAGAACGTTTTCATGGTAAGGTTGACATTTACATTGAATTGTCCTATTAAAAGATCTAGAATTACATCTTGCACATTCCCTACACACTGATATAACAGAAAGCTATTTGGCATGCTGAGGACGATGATGTGTGTTTGTTGTATTTTTGAAAATGATCTATAGAATAATAAAAGACACCACTTGCTTCATTTGACTTTGGTCCAGTAATAGTGCAGAAGACCCTAGTAACTGCTTAGCAGCCCTCCACCCCTCACGTCTTCACAAAATCTTATTTAAAAAGTATTTTTGTTAACAGGTTTCAGGACAACGGATGGTCAGACCCAAATGACTGCTCCAGGAACAGACAGCCGTTTGTCCTCTCCAACCCTCACAATTTTTCTCTGGATATTCGCCTGCCAGGGGTGATTCCAACAGAGGTAGGAGCTCTTTTAACTGAAACATTTTGTACTTTGTAAGTTTCATCTCTAAAAGCAAGCATGCTTAGCAGGTTTATTATTTATGATGTTCTTTTGTGTATTTGATGGCCAGCAGATGTTTGCAGTTTTAAATGTTCATGTTGTAATATTGATGCTGAGTTTGTGAAATCTTGACTGCATCTCTTCACTATTGATCTGCTGTAATGCATTAGCACGGCACTCACTGTTGGAAAATGGAAGCTATTGGTCACATGACTGTGACGCTGGTCTCTGGAGGGCACATGCTGTCTAATCCAATGAAGATATTTATAACAATAACAGATAAAAGCTTAACGGGTCTGTGCTGAAAGCTGGCATTCCTATTGTTCCTCTAGTGTATGTGTGTGCGCATGTGTGTGTATGGTGTGGGTTTCTATTTTAGTTTTTTAGCACAGGTCTATGAGTCATAGCCATGTGATTCATCTCAGCTGCATGGGGAATGCTCATGTATAGACACCTCACCAAAGAATCAAGACTTTTGATTAAACATTAAAGATCATTGATTAAACAGTATTTCTTTGCTGGGTTGTGAAATAGCATTAAAGGAAAACAAACACTGTAAATATTATGTTTTTTATGGCCTTTTTATGGTGTTGACTGCATGGAACGTGCTGAAAACATGGATTGATTACCCTACTAGTACATGATGATGATAATTTGAGCCATATGCCGAATCCCTGGATCAGCGCAGTACTTTAATATAATCCAACAGCAGCAACAATAATAATAATATTGATAATAATAAACCGAGACAAAAGAGAAACCAGTACCAGTGAACACCCCGACACAGTGTACACAAACTAATAAGAGACACGGGGGAAAACATTTATGGTGTGGTCACAGAAGCAGAACTACTGTATTTAGATAATCAAAAAAAACTACAGTACATGAACGAGTTAACGTTGACAACAGAAGCATGTGCTGATCCATTGCTTGTGACCTCCATAGAAATGTAAAATCTAAAATCAAGCACATTATTTTACCATGAAGATCATCCGTCGTTTACAACGAGAAGGCTTCTGCTGCGATTGCCTTTTTTGTTTTTGGTATTTCATGGCGCAGTAATGTCTCTGTCAATAACTTCTATCTGATGACCCTGAATGATTACAATTACATTTCCATTTTATGTACAAATGCCTGAGATTGGTGACCATCTTGATGTTTAATTGCTTTGAATTTTGACTGAATTACCACTCTGAATTACTACTACTAAGTACTGACTGAATTTGAAATTACTACCCTACTGTTTGCATGTTGCGATTTGCTTCTTGAGAAGAGTTTTTTCTTTTGTGTTTCAATGGCTCCAGTATCTTATTATTTTGGTTTCAAGTTCAAGTTTATTTTTTGTATAGTGCTTTAACAATGTAGCACTGTTTCACTAAAATCTCTTTCTCTTTGTTACCCAATTTTAACCAATAGAATAACTGCTTTCACAATTTATTTGTAGTTTAGAAAATATCTGATCGAATACATGTTTAATGCAAGACAGATAAGGAATAACAAAGCATGTGACTGTGACCTATTGAAATGCGTTTCTATTTTTTGTGTGTCCTGTATGCAACTTCAGTGTTGAAGTTGCCAGTGATGCTTTGCTTTGATCAACCTCTGTAGCATCAGAGCTATGTACACAAATGTTAATGTACTAATCATAAAACATAGTTGCAGCCCTTTACGCTAATAAACCCCCCAAAAAAGCAGTTGTTAAATTATGAACAGAAATATAGTTTGACACTCAAATGATCTCATTATATTTACTGCTCGCCATGTTTTGAAAATGCAAACGTATGACAGAAACTCCCTAACATGTGTATGATTTGTTTTTCCTAACAGTCCGACAGCTACATCTGTATGGCTGTTCCTGTTCCCACGTCACGGGAGGCCTATATAGGTGAGTTGAGTTTTGTAAACGGTCTCAGTGTTTAATCTTGTCAAGGTCTCAGTAGTTTCACAGATCTAATCTTGATGGTTTCTGTTTAATGTTCATGAGAGATTGCTGTTGCCATTGGTAACATGTCTCACGTTTAGATTCCCAGGCCATTGTTTGCTTAAGCAAGTCTTTATATCATCCAAGCGCTGATATTCAGACATGACCATCTCACGACTCATGGACACACTGTTTGTCGAGCTCAAACAAAGTGATGTTTACTGACCGACCGCCCACAGTCCTCTCTCAACACTCACAGATACAGAAACACAATTGAGTTTAGTTCAGTTCATATTGTACATGTTTTGTTCATAATGACACAATAGTGCGTTCTTCACATTTACCTGTGCAGGCAGAAAGATGCTATTATAGCACAGTCTCTGTTCAAAATAAATGCATAATCTAGCCTGTATGCTTGTCCTGTAAGTTTATGGGTAAAAATATTTTATTAATGTATAATAAAATTATTTCATCCTGTCCTGCGAAATTTGAAATAGAATCTAATATAGAATCCACTGACGCTCCTCGTGTATTGCTGTCTCGGCTGGGTGATTAATATAGAAAAGATTTTTCTTCTGCCAGTTTTTCTACAGTGTTTTTTTCTGTCTTCACGTTTAGTAGATTATTTTATCGATTATTTTATTGTTTTTTGTGTGACGCAGACGGTATAAGAAATGGCAGAAGTGAATCAGAAGATTATTTGACCCCTCTCTGTGTATTATTCACTTTGATGTGTAAAACCTAATAAATGAACAGATGTTATCAGTAATGTTTGTCAACCTGTGAATATACAGCAAAGTTTGATGAAATGGCATTTGTCACAAATCCTGATGGTGTCCAGCCCTGTAATACTTTCTTTGTGTTGCAATGCACAGAGATACTACACAAAATAAAGCATTACTTTATTTATATAACATTACATGTTAATTTATGTTTATATTGAGATTTTATGCAAATTTTAATGATTTAGGTATTAAATAACTATTCGTTCTGTGAACTAAAGTTGCTTACTTAATACTTAATCAAATCACAATTTTGTTATTAACTAAAGATATTATTGTCAAAACTAACTAAAGATATTTTTTCTCTTCTCAGTGGACTTTGTGCCACATGCCAGTATGGACACTGCCCATCACATGCTGTTATATGGCTGCAAAAACCCTTATACCACCAAAGGTTACTGGTGAGTCACATTTAATGTTCAAGTACTTTCTGCTGTTTGTCTCTTGTTTTTATCTCTGTGTCTTTGGGACATTAAACCATTTAAAATATTTGTTTGATCATCCTGGCTAGCTCGTCACAGCATGAATTTTATGACATACAGGGTTTATAAACGTCTTTATGGCATATCTGTTTTGCCATTCCAAGATTCACACATTTTTTGACTGTGTTGCAACACACAGTTTTTTTCTTTTGTTTGTCCAGGCTGAAAAAGCTTTATGGGTACACTGTGTATCAGAGCCTGTACTCAGATGAAAAATGAGTCTGTAGTGCTTTCCAGATCCTTCAGTGCTCCGAGGATGAAGTCTTACCCTTGCCTCATCCTTAATCCATCCAACATCTTGCTTAGCCAGTCATTAGGCAGGACTATCTAACCCTACATTTACATGAGTTTGCCATATTAACCTCAAAAGCAAACTCAAGTAACAGAAGAAATTATTTTTAATCTACAATTACCCTTCTGAAAAAACTTATAGTGTAGTTTGGGCCGTATTCCAGTAGGATTTAAATGTGTGCTATTGTTTAAAACCTACCAGATAACATCGAACCCAACACAACACCTGTAGAGACACAACAGAAACAGTCCATTAAAACCAATACAGAAGATTATTCCCATTTTAACTATGAAATACACCAAAAGTTAAGTGATGGTTTCTTTGTGATTGTTGTTGCAGCAGGGTTGAATAAATATAAACAAATTTAATCAGAGGTAAGAGCTGAGGTGTGATTTAACACAATAATGAAAGAGACACTCTAATAAATCTGCCTGTTACTATGGCAACCATTCATGCCTTGACAACAGCATCCTCGCTGACTAGACTAGATGGGAGACAGGGGCTTTCTCGTTCATTCTTCAGCTTTCATGGGCAGCGTAATAAGACACAGACATACAAACAATAAACACTAAACGCCTTGTTAACTGACAAGCCCCAGTTCAGTTCAACACAAAATTAAACTGATTAACAAGCATAAAGGCTGTTGTTGCTAGCCAAAAAAGCATAAGTTGTATTCCGCAACAGCCTCAGTTAGCACCAGTTTGTGCTCCCCTGCCTTTTTGTTTTGCAGTTCTGATCAATAATGTATCATCCCGACACTGCAGGGCATCTCTCCAGCGCAAGTAGCATTAGACATTTGTAGTGTGAGAGAAGTGAGGTTTCTGCGGCTCTGGGGATCAGCAGGGGGTGTGAAAGTAGGCCAGTCCTTCCAAATCCAGTAAATAAGCGAAATCAGCCATGGGTTTGTCATCTCTGTGCTCTAGAGCGATGCATTAAACTAATCTGAAAGTGAAAAACAGTCCATTATACTTCAAAATACTTAGAAATATTACAGATTGTGATGAGTAGCATCTTAAAATTAAGATAACCTCACAATTATCATACCGTATATTGCAACCATTCCCATTTCACCAAAACCTTCTTTGTCTTTTGTAGCATTGATACACAGATAAAATGTCTGCTTTAGCCATATTGGATCAGAGGTTATGTCCACATGAATATATTAATGTTTCTGAATGATGGTTGTTTGTAAATCACTCAGGGATTGTGGGAAAGAGATGGGGACGTGTCGGGATCAGGCCAAGATCATGTACGCCTGGGCCAGAAACGCCCCTCCAACCAAACTACCCAAAGGTGCTTCCTTTCATCATCTCTCTCATCAAATTCAATCAAAGAGTTCTGTCTGTTAAGGCACATCTAAGTCTTCAACTTCTCTCTAATTCTCTTTGACACACACTACCTTGTTTTTTCAGATGTTGGATTTAAAGTTGGAGCAGATTCCAGAATTACCTACTTTGTGCTGCAAATTCACTATGGTGATGTCAGTAATTTTAGAGGTAAACTTAAAAAAAATGTGATTCCTTGCCTTTAGTTTACTCATTGATTATTTACAGAAAAAAATATTAATACATACATTTCTTGAAAGCCTTGATGAAAAAGCTCAATAATGACGTAGAACTCTTTTTTTTTTGCTTTAGTGAATGTGCTTAACAAATAAACTGAATTAAATTGAATTCTGCATAAATAGTAAAAAGTCTGTAATTTTACTGATTGATAGCAGTGATAAATTGTGATATCTTAAGTACTATGTTTGTCTTGGTTTGATTGTAGATCATCATAAAGACTGCTCAGGACTTACTTTACGAATGACTTCCAAACCGTAAGTTATTTCCACCTGATCTGACAGCGTCTTACTACATCATTGAAATACAGTGACATACACAGTCAGGTGTAGCTGGATCTAGATCTTCGAGCAGGAAATAATTTGCTTAAAATAATGTTTATATATGCTAAATTATAATAAATGTTTTAATTAAAATTGTGTTTACAATATTGTATTATGTTTAAACCCCTGTAAAGTCAGTAGATCTTATCTGGATAGTTTTATTTATACACGGCGTATTTAATTGAATGTGAATGGTAAATGGCTGTGTGAAATATAGTGGCCCATGCAGTGGGTTGTACTTTTGTGTTGATCGTTATGAAACCGTAATAATATAAAATTCCAGAAAACAAAGATGAAGACATTTCTCGTAGTGCTTTGAGCTGCTGATAATTTAAAGATGATTTAACGGATGCAGGCCTTTAATTGAGATTAATGTTGTATCCTCTCTTCAGACAGCCCTATATTGCTGGCATCTATCTGATGATGTCTGTGGACACTGTTATCCCTCCAGGAAAGAAAGGTACATTAAACATACAATGTCTCTACAATTTCAACCAATATCCATTTCTTTTTTAAACTGTGTTGAAATCATCATCAATGAAGATGAGAATTAGATCGAGTGACTCATCTGTGGACTCTTTTAGTCCATTCTGTTTATTTTTTAAACACCAGTGGTTTGCATCTTGCAGTATAGACTCTGTTTTTCTGTTCATAAAGACTGAAACTTCCACACTCGCCTCCAGATTAATCTTTATTATTTTTCTCATTTGTGGGTTTCTCCCAGTCTCTTAAACAGTAGATTTAAATAAGCCCTAAGGTTAGGTAGATGCTATTAAAAGCCTGAAAATGTAACACTTTAAACACTGTGAATTGATAAATTAAAACTGCAGAAAAGAAAATTAAGAAAATCAAACTGAAAATATGTTTGTGCCAAACATTCCCACTTCCACATGAATTATATTGATACAGCTGTACATACTGTAAATCATGTCATGTTTTTGTGTGTTTGCAGTCACTAACGCAGACATTGCTTGCACATACTCATCATTCCCGATTTATCCGTTTGCCTTCAGGACACACACACATAGCCTGGGTGAGTTACTTTTCATTTCTTTTAGCATTAATTTTATTGTTTAAAGTTTGTCAAAATAAAATGGAAAGGATCATGGAAAATACTAAATGACTCTTGGCAAATTGATGTGTAAGTTGTCTTAAGCATTGTCTTGTCATGTCGTGTGTTTTCTGCTTCAGGTAAGGTTGTTAGTGGGTACAGGGTTCGGAATGGACAGTGGACACAGATTGGACGACAGTCTCCACAGCTGCCACAGGTACATCTATGCATTGTAAAATGACAGAATAATGCTTGATATATGGAGAGGGATTAGCATGGAGTAATATCCATGCCGCATATAGTTGCAAAACAATAAAGTATTGAACAAGAAAATCTAAAAGATGTATATTGCATTGAGCAAATAAATGTTGCAGATCTGCATTGGTTTTATTTTTGCTACAGATTTTTGCGTCATTGAGAGTTCCCTTGTAACGGATTTGGATACCCAGCTAGTATGTCACAGGGTGGTCAGATTTAAAGAATTTAAACATTTTCAGTGTAAATCAGTGATCCCGTCATGAGTAACTTCAAATTAAACATTAGTCTTTCCGTCCTCCATATCATTCACTTTCAAAGCGCCATAATTTCATTCACGTATAAAGCAAATAACCTGTAACTTGGAAACAACCTGTTACTCACTGAACCGTCACAACTGATAACAACATACATATACAGCATTTATACAATTGTATAAAAGAATACAATTGTTCACTGTTAAACATTATTAATCATATTAAAATGATGGTGTTCAGATTGCAAGCCCAGTTTTTTTGCCTCTGTAAAGATGACAGAAATGATACAGGCTTTTCTTGTTTTCAGGCTTTTTATCCGGTAGCTAATGCCATTGAGGTTAAAATTGGAGACACACTTGCTGCCCGTTGTGTCTTCACAGGAGAAGGTCGAAAAACTGATACACAAATAGGGTAAGTTCACGTTTTTGGTGATAAAAACACATTTGCTACTGTATTTAATTAGACTTCCACTGTATTATAATAACTAAATATTACTGTATTTTATTTTCATGTTAAGCGCTAAGAGACATTTTACATTTTGTTTTTATTTCATTCATCGGCGTGTAGAGTTGTTGAGGCAGTAAGTGTGTTGGACGGGTGATGTGCATGCTGTTGATTTTTCCAGCATTTTCCCTTCTCTCTGTTCGCATGATTTCCCGTTTTGAAATTCATATCCATAAAGTGTGTACTTCAGAGCTGTTCTCTGATTTGATGTCACGGTCTGGTTAAACACACAGCAAAGGCCTGCTTTCCACTGTCTCTGCTGCTCATCTTTTATTTGTGCGTGACTGAGTGTGGGTGTGTACGTGCAATTCCTTCATCATTCCTGTTTCCATGGTGATAGGGAGAGTACATAATATTGTATGCATTGACGTATCTTCCTGAAAGCGACCTCCCCCACGTTCATACACACACACACGCACTGACTCTCGTCCACTAGATAAGGATGTGATCATTAGAATGGTTGCCATGGAAACAAGTCTGAGACAAAGACAAAAAAGCTTCATGGCTTTAAAAGAAGGATGATGTCTCTGCATTACATAAGCTTGTTACCTGGTGTGATGTATAATTTCAATGTCTTAGGGGTGTGTTGGGGCACTTTTTGATTTGAAGGGTAGAGCAAAACAGAGACCATCACGAAACAAAATCAAATTTAAAAATATATTTTGACAGTTTGTTTGTTTCTGTCATTTATAATCCTATGGATAGAATAGGATAGAAATGAGATTATTTTTGTTGGTTGTTAACGTGTTTGTCATTTGTGGATGTGAAGGTAGTTTGTTCACATCTCATTTTCATTACTTTTTTTCTCTTATAGCGGTACCTCTAATGATGAGATGTGTAACTTTTACATCATGTACTACATGGACAACACGCATGCCGTGCCTTACATGGACTGCAAGGAACACGGTAGTAGTGAGCTGTTCCAGGACATTCCTCCTGAAGCCAACGTTCCCATTCCAGTCAGCCCAGACCACATGATGTCCATGATGCACAAGCCAGTTCCTCATGAAGGTACAGTTTACATATGGCTGTATATTTCATACAGTGAAAAATGTGCTGCCCATTTAAAATCAAATCAGATGAAATATATATAAAGGAGTATATAATATATGACATCAGCCGGCCATAAACCTGTTACGTTTACACTTCCACAGATGTTGTAAAAGATTTGGAGCTGCAGCAGCCCAAGATAGAAGAAGAGGTTCTGGATCAGGGTATGATACCTTTTTATTCAATGACTTTTTTAAGTCTATTGCAGATGAAAGATATAGAGAGCAAATGCTGAAATAAATCAAAGGCCAAATCATGATTGAAATGACCTGAAACACTTGTTTCTGTAAAACCACAAACTGGGGGTACAGTCCCATCCACTGGAGTTTTACGGGACTCTGAACCCTCTCTCACTGTCCACTCATAAATTAGATTTAATTCAGGTCAGATGACATTAATGCAATGAAAAAATGTAAAGTCAAGGGAAACTGGAAAGCAAAATGTACCCTGAAAGTATATCTCAGGTCTTGAGATGGTTGTGGAGTCAATTGAGAAATATTAGCAAAAAATGTGGGATAACGAATCTGTCCTTTTATTAGAATCGATGGATCACTGTCTGTAAGGACATGCCGACATCGCTTCAAAGTCATTCTTTTTTTTGCACAAGTACTCCAGGTTCCCTAGAAACGCCAGTGTCCGTTGCTACCGCCTCTAACATGACTGTTATACCCATAGAGACTATCCCTGACTATGCCATGAAGTCTCCACAGCTGCTGCAGTAGCCAATGAGGTCACTCCTGAGGTTCCTGTCAAGTTCCTTGTGCTTCTTTTATGGCCAAAGAGGTCATCTCAGAGGCGTAGTCGCCATGGTACAGAATGTGTTCCTGCATAAGCGAGTGATTCTTGCACTTTGGGTTTGGGAAACTCCAGCCTTGCTGTGGCTCTTTCCCACTGTGGTCCTCAGATTCACCGATCCTAAAACGAGCTTCCATGTGGTTTCCAGTAGATTGTAGTGCAGTTCTGTTCTGTTCTGTTCTTTTCTGTGTCTTGTTCAGTCCTCATGTATTTAAGCCATCTTGTTCATGGGTTCATTTGTGTCTGTGCTGTCTCTGCAGTTGAATCATTAAAATATTCTATTATTAATTTGAATGTGAACTTGAATGTATCTTTTGCAATTCTGTTTTCTTTCGCATAACTTTTTTAATTGAGCCTTGTAGCTTAAATTCCGACCTTATCGATATGTTTATTATGTTGCAGCAAACTGTTTTTACGTGTAACGTGTCTGTGTTACCGGCTTACTTGGTGCTGTCTGATCTCTGTGAGATTGGTTTAGCAAGGATCTTGTCAGATGGCTTCATGGTGATTGTAGATTTACAAAAGCTTAAAGGTCTTACTTTAGGTTTGAATTGCTCAAAAATGACAGCAACACCTTTAAAGCAATAGTTCACCCCAGAATACAAGTATTCTTTTCGTATATGCAATATAAAAACGTACCACCAGCACAACTTCTTTCTCCACGTGAATGACTTCAATCTCTTTTTTCCATTCACGCCACCCATCCTATCCTGTCTTTCCTCTTTTCCACCTCTCTTTCTTCCTGTGCAGGTGACCTTTATTCTCTTCTCTCTAAACTCCTGGGGGAGAAAGATGACATTGTCCAGGTGCATAAATATAACCCTGTGAAAGCTGCCCGAGCCCAGGCACGTCTGCTGGCAGAGATTGATAGCGTAATGCAAAAGAAAGACACGGGCTGGCCATGGTTAGGCTCCAAAACAAGAGAGGATGCAGTTCTGGCGAGGGACAGAATGCACAAGTTTCATCAGTTAGAGACCACTGTCAGCCCCTGGAAGAGCGGGACTGTCTCCGCCCGACAGCCGGCCACGGGTACGGCACAGGGGGAGAAACAAGGTGGGTTTGGGCCTAGTTTTGTTACCCCAACCAAATCTATTTTTAACGGCCTAATATAAATGTGATGATGTAGAAGTGCACATGGGCCACAGTGTCAGACACAGCTTGAGAGACACAGATTTACTGGAACCAATATTATATTAAAATATTGTTATGAGCAACATGAGAATTGCTGTAGAATATTTTTTTTAGTTTTATGGGTTGGCAGACGCTTTTATCTGAAGCGACTTACAGTGCATTATACTGTACATGGTTTCTGAGTATGTGCGATCCCTGGGAACGAACCCATGACCTTGTCGTTGCTAGCGCCACACTCTAACCACTGAGCTAATTGATTGCTGTCCTCCCATTGTTGCATTTAAGTGACATTTAAGTAAATTGTGATAAGTGAGTAATTGATAAACTACTGATGGTGACAAGCAAATAATAGCAAATATTTTTACATTTTTAAAGCAGGTGTGATCAAATGGCTATTGTTTGATAAAACAGATAATTCCAAATGTTGACTTTTAAAGCTGTTTTTACAGAATGCATTATAAAGCTGTCGTCTAGATCATTTTGTCATCGCTATAATCTAATTGTTGTTGTTTTTGTAATTTACGTCACATTCCTTTTTGCGTTTGGTTTGGACAGTCAAATTGCTTATCGCTGAAATCACATCGTGTCATGTTTGGCATTTCATTGAGTCAGTCACCTGTCATCACCTTCTCATTGACTTTATGTATATTGTCTTGTCTCCACATCTCATCTTCCTGTGGTTTACTCTTCAGCATGTTATTTGTCTTTTCTTTTCTTCCAGTTGTTTTTTATCTCATATCTTAAACTGTCTGATCATCTGTTGTCTATCTTTGGTGATCCTGTGGCCCACAGTAACCTCTGTTTTCTGATCTTATCTGGTGGGATCTTCCGCTTTAGCCAGTTTGCTTCAGTGTTTGATGTGTTGAGCATTCAGAGACACTCCTCTGATGTACAAAATGCTTGTTTAAATTCTTGTTGTCCTTCATTGAGTTTGAACCATCAGCTACTGTAGACGTGTTTCTTCACTACTGTGATTGTTGCTTTGAATTCCACTGCATTGAGTTACTGCTACATGATTGACTGATTCGATTTTTGTATTTTAGCATTTATATTTTATAAACTGATTTAGTGTGATCAAATGGGATCTCGCAGGTATTCGTAATTATTTTACATAAATTGAACAAAAATGTATGAATAATGTAAGCTTATTTGACTATTAAACATGTTAAACATTAAGTACCACTATTACACAGCAAAAACTGAAATCTAAGAAAGTAGAAAAAGCTCATTTCTAGAAAGTATGTTTTGTTTTTTTGTCATGATAGATAAAATACATTGCACACTAGACTTTAAATCTTAATTTAAGAAATGTGTTCTTATTTGGCCTTGGCAAGTAAATATTGACTCATTTTGGGCAAGATTTTACTAAAAACAAGCAACAGTTTAATCAACAGTAAAATCATGTTGGATTTCTTTCTTCTATTGCACAGTTTAAAAATGAACAGCGGTGAATCTATTGCTCAAATGCCTGATGATTTCTCCTCTCTTTAAATCATTTAATAAGTTATGGGGAACTTTGTCTGCCCTAAAGTGAAATTCTTGTTTTCTTTACAGTCACTTTCTCTATTTTATTCTCCACATTACTGTGAACAGAGTCCGACTGCAGCGAGCTAAAGGTTGTGTCATTAATGACCTTGTTAATCATGTTCGTCTGTGGCTGCATCTGTTGACCTTTGACCCGTGTGTGTGCAGGTGCAGAGAGTCATCTGGTGGAGGTGGCAGACTGGCCTGAGGTGGAGCTGCAGTTGGGTCAGGTGTCTGGACTCGCTCTGAACTCTGATGAGAACCTGGTCATCTTTCACAGAGGAGATCACAAATGGGGAATCAAGTATGTTCTGCTAAACAAATCCACTCAACATTTTAACAGATTTGATCCATCCAAACACTCTCACAAGTTTGTGTGTTGTATACAATCCACAGTTTAGATCTACTCAGTAAATACTAACTCTTTTTGATCGGTTGTATCTTAAAAATGTTTTATCTAGGTTCAGTGGATAATTACATTTTTTATAATATTCTCAGTAAGTTGGATCACATCTACCTCGTGAAGCCAATCATTTGTATATAAACTGTCATTTAAAATATTATTATAATTCAGTTATGCATATGTATTTGTCTTTAATTAGAATTGCTAAAGAAACACTTTTAGACTTTTCATTTCTTGAAGCAATAGTAAGAGATTTTTTATCTTACGATCATATTATGTGATGTCAACGTCACAGGCATGTTTGGTATTTTACTGCAAATTCATCTGTCACTCGCTAGAGCCAAAGTAAATATTTGAATTAAATGGCTAAATGAACAGGTTAGTTTTTGGGTGTGAAAGGATGTCATGCTTGAAAATTGTGAATATGCAGTTTAAGGAAATTAAACATTAAATATTGGTTCATTATACGGCATCAATAAAACTACAGTGTAAGATTTTTACCATATAGCAAATAAAAAGCTCAAACACTGATGCCAAGTCTGTTATAAATATACACAGGAGAAATGTTGTGCTGTACAACAGAGACCAGTGTTGTGTGGTGAACTTCTGATAAAGACATTTTTAAAGCAAAAGACGCATTTGTGTGAATGTGTACTGTTTATATTAAATTATGATTGTACTGCATTTTATGATGTGCCCGTATGCTCCACCACAAACAAATTCAGTAATTCATAAACACAAAATGTAGATAACACACTGTACTGATTTCATATTAAAATGAATTATTTTCCCTCCGTCAGCTCCTTTAACAGCGATGGCATTTACCAGCAGAAGTCTCTGGGTCCCATTCAGGAGTCCACGATCATGCTGGTGGATCCAGTGAAAGGACGAGTGCTCAGAGCTTCTGGAAGAAACATGTAAATCTTCATACTCTACTATGTGTATACAGTGTGGGAATGTAAACTGTGTTGCTTTTGTCATGTTGTGTTGCACCACTCATATGTGATTTTTCATTTTATTTTATCGATTGTACACACAGTTATATTGACATTTTTGTTTGAACAGGTTTTATATGCCACATGGAATAACTACAGACAAAGAGGATAATTACTGGGACAGATGTAGCTCTTCATCAGGTAAACCAAATAATAGGAAAATATTTTATTATGTGATCTTTATGTACTGTTTATTATGTGAGTTTTGATTACACTGTTGTTTTTTAAGGTTCTTGTATAAATAAAACTATGACAGAGGATTAGTTAATTAATTAAATAAAAAATAAAATAAAAAATGTAACATAATGAGATTAAAGTCATATCATTTTGAGAATACAGTCAAAATTTTGAGAATAAAGTCGAGCATTATGTCTATGTGATTCATTGGGTGGCAAAGTTACTGGTCACTGTGTCCCAAAAATAAGAAAGTGCTCTTAATTATTAGTAAAAGAAAGCAGAATTCTAAGAATGCATTTTAATATCAAGATTTTGTAATATAACATTTAGGTTTTGTCTTGATTTAGAAAATGACAGTTTTTTATATATTTGTTAATGTCAAGGAATGTTATCTCCCGTGCAAAATGTAAACCTTTCACAATTTTTTGCAAAAATTATTCAGTAACCCCAAATGATTAAAAAGTCATTATTAGTGAAGGAAAGTTAAGATATGAAGATATAATCCATGAAAATGATTCTGTGATGATATAATTGTAGTGACTGATATGTGCTCTTTGTCCATGTTCAGGTTTTCAAGCTCAGCAGCGATGGAAAAGATCAGCAGCTTCTGGTCCTGGGAGAAGCTTTCCAACCTGGAAGTGACAAAAGCCATTTCTGCCAACCTACAGATGTGGCCGTTGATCCCGTCAATGGAAACGTTTATGTCTCAGACGGCTACTGCAATTCCAGGATCCTCAAATTCTCACCAGAAGGCAGATATATTACACACTGGGGTGCAGGTACACACAGCAGATTCAACTTCTTATTCAGACCCCTAGATTGATCATGAAACTGTGATATTACTGGTAGGAGTTTGTAAATTAGAACGTTCAGGTTGAATAAATTTTTTTTGTTGTTGATGGCCAAGGTTCCTCGGACAGGAGACGGCGCGTCCCATTCTGGATCCCACACAGCCTGACTTTCCTGCCAGATAAACGGGAGCTGTGTGTGGCCGACCGGGACAATGGACGGATTCAATGCTTCATGGCGGAGACCGGCGAGTTTGTGAAGGAAATCAAAAAAGATGAATTTGGAGGAGAGGTGTTTGCCATTGCATACTCGCCCTTGCAAGGTGTGCATTAAAGGACATATTATCTCTGCAGCAGTGTTACACCTTTGGTTTTAATCATGCTTTTTTTCATTTGTGCGTGATAAAATGAGTAATTTTAAAAAGCACACAGTGACATGAAGTAAACGATGATGATAGATGATAGAAAGAGCCATTCATTTTAATTCATACGATCATATTATGTGATGAACTTCTTCATCATACCCGCCAGACATAATAAATTTATTGAGCAACTCATCAATTCTCAATATTAATTCTCAATATTAATGTTAACTGCATTAATAATAATTAAGAATGCTAATGTGTTGTTAGGTGGTCTCATTTACGCAGTGAACGGAGAGTCTCCATATGGGCGGGTTGCCCCGATTCGAGGGTTTGTGCTCAATTATTCAACCAAGGAAATCCTGGATTCATTCAGTCCAGACACACAGGTACAAATGACCTTTTAATTGAGAAATGAAGTAAAACAAATTGATATATTAAACACTGTTTGGCAGTTTGTGGAACAATTAGACACCCTAGTAGAAAAAAGTAAAACATAACTTCTATAGCACAGACTAACAATCGTTTTGTCATTTAGTAAATTACAAACATGAAAGTACTACAAACTCCTCTTGTTTAGATGTGTTTATCCACTCTCTTACCATTTATTTTTAATCTGATGTCTAAAGTCCTTTTCTTTTGTTTTACTTTAGGAATTTAGATTACCACATGACATAGTAGTAACATCAGATGGGAGTTGCTTTGTTGGAGACGCGGCCTCAAATTTTGTTATGAAGTTTGTTCAGTCTGAGAGTAAGTCGAGATTTAATTCAATAGTAAAAATATTGATTGTTTAAATGATCACTTTATTTTATCACACTGGTTCAGCTCAGCACAGAATTGCAAAAGCATTTTTAACCATTGCTTATTTGATAACTAAAGATTTTCTGAATGTACAAACTATACAGGAACGACTAGAATCCTACTAGAGCTACTTAAAGTCAGTTTATGTCCACCCTGCAGAAATGAGCCAAAATACAGTCTTTTTAGGGCCTATATTTGCTTGAGTCATGACAAACACGGATCGTAATGCATTAGTGGTTCTATTATAAACAGATCTTTATTTTGTCTCACTTGAAATATTCTAGAAATTTTAATAGAGATCCAGAAAAGGATTTATCATCTCAAATAAATAAAATAACCAGTTTGTTCACTCTCTGCACATGCACTAATCCCACTTTACACATTTTTATTGATAGAAGAGTTACACAGTCATCGATAAGGGTAAACATAAATATTCCACATGAGACTTTTACACTGTAAATCTAATTATAATACAACCACTAATAGTAATAAAAATGAATAGTACCACCTCCTTCAGTAAATAACACCAAACGTGCATCTGTTTACTTCTAAAGCTGTGTGTAGTATTATGTAGCATGTTTTACTGTGATGTGCATAATATCAGTTTTGATATGTTCAGAAACGAACAAACAAAGCTTTTATATTCCATGCTTTTCTTTCCTCAGACATTATGACTCATACACTGTTTAACACACGCTATGGGTTCAGCTGAATCGTTTGAAGAATTTTAAGTCTGCAATTTTGTGATGTAATTTTGTTTTTTTTCAGTTTTAAGAATCTGAGAGATTTTTTGTGTTTCAGAGACAGAACACCGTTCTGTTAAAAAAGGTGGAATCGAGGTCCAGGAAATTGAAGGTAAACTGTTTGGATTATCTTCATTTTTCACACACAGAGCGCTTAAGAGGACCTGTTTGCATTGGGTATTTATACCTTGGGTGATCCAATCGCAAGTGGACAATGTGTTTTTAAATATAGGTTTCCTTTAATATCAGTCTAATCCAGGGATGGGCAAACTCGGTCCTGGAGGGCCACTGTCCTGCAGAGTTTAGTTCCAACCCCAATTAAACACACCTGAACCAGCTAATCAAGGTCTAATTAGGCATACAAGAAACTTTGAAGCAGGTGTGTTAAGGCCCTCCAGGACCGAGTTTGCCCATCCCTGGTCTAATCTGTATGACAGAACTTGACCCTGTTAATACTCCATGTAAACCGGGTCGGGTCAACTTAAAACTCTCTGTCAGTACCTGATGTGTTCAGTTTAAATAATAATTATTGTGTTCATTTGTCTTTGAACATTCTTAATGCAGTGAACAATGATAAAACTCATCCTTAAACTGTTAGATTTGGCTTCAGGTTTCTGAATTTTTCCACGTTGTATTATTTTAGAAACGGAAACATTTGTGCAGGCCGATCTGAAGCCGTTGCCTAAGTCTCCAGTAAAGTCTTCAGAGGTAAATGTGCAGAAAATCCAAGAGCTGCCACATAAACAGCATCACCAGCCGCTGACACTTCCTAAAGAGGAGGAGAAACCTCCGACTTCAGCCAATCAGAGTGTTCAGGGCATGTCTCCCGCTGTCATTACCGCTCTACTGCTCATTCCACTGGCGGCCGTCATTGCTGCCGCCGCTTTTATCCGCTGGAGAAAGAGTCACATGTACAGAGGTAAAAGAGAAGTGGACCGCCGTCGTTTAGGTCTTTGTTGAACGTGGGATTGTTTTAATCGGAATTCTTTCTTTTTTAAGATGATTGTGAGGTGAAGTTGGAACCGTCAGGATCGACAGGTGGAATCTTGGGTAAATTAAGAGGTAAGGTAGAGTTGTTACTCAGTCGGTGTATTTGTCTCGTTTTCTGATTTAAAAAATCCATTTGTTTTCTCTCACACACAGGCAAAGCTGCAGGTACTTTGAACCTGGGGAATTTCTTCGCCACCCACAAAGGCTACACTCGGCACGGCTTTGACAGACTCAGTACTGAAGGGAGCGACCTGGAGAAAGACGACGAGGACGGTACGGACTCGGAGAACGAAGAGTACTCGGCTCCGCCTCCACCCGTGTCGCTGCCCTAACAAGCGTCTGTCCGCGAAAGCCGTCCAGTGTTCCTGCTAGTGCCGTCAGGATGTACTTTAATCACGTATGTAATAGTTTGTATCAGCTGCCGATACATTTCATTGTTTGTGTGAAAGTGTTCCCCGAGACCTACGACTGCCACTTTAATTTATGATTTTAGGAGACCACGTTAAAACGCAAAGCACTGGTCATTTTGAGTATAAAGACATTTATTTTTAACAGAAGCGTAAAGGTAGATTATTTATTTTGTTTTAACGATGAACAGTTAGTTGCATCACGGTATACACATCGATCCGGGCATTTGTTTAATACCTTTTTCTGTACGGTTGTGCCTTTTTGGACTATGTATGTCGCCTTCCGCAGCACCTATATATTACTACAAATGTGCCACATATTTACGAGCTGCTATCGTCACCTGTGATTTAAGTTGTGTTTCGCTGCTTTCGATGAAAAAAGACAACATATTTAAGGCTGTATTTACTACGTTTTCAAAGCTAATGTGAGGTGTCTGATATTTGTTGTGACATACTGAGGTTCTATTGCAAGAAAACTATTTTCAGTAACAATGTTATTTGTGTAATAAAGTGTTTGCAAAGCATCACCTCTTTCGTCCAGTCGTTTGAAGTATTTTTCTGTGTTTTTATTAGATTACAGCAAAACTAAACACATTTAATGTTGACACATGTAAATAAATACATTATAATGTTTTTTATTCTCTTTTGATCAACTTTACTTTGGAAGTAAGAATGTAAGGGCTATTAGGAAAACATTTCAAAAACATCTGCAAACCACTTTGAAGAAATACCTGAATATAAAATGACTTCCCTTAATAATCATTGATGGTAAACTGAAATGGCACATAAAACAAAATAAATTCTTCAAAAGATATTCAGTTGACGGCTCTGAAGGATGAAGGAATGATCTGTAAGAGATTACAAAATTAGTTTGTGAATATGAATATGAAGAATTTAGATTTTTTATTTCCTGCCGATGTTATAGTGAAGTGGTGTGTAATTTACCCGTTTTATAAAATAAAGTAACAGGAGATGCTGTTATCATAACTAAATAACAAGGATTGATAGTTTTACCATTTTACATGAGTTTTTAAGTAAGTCTGACTGCAACAGGGGTTTTATAAGAAAACAATAATGTACATTTTAACCATTTTCACTTTATTCTTTATTATTGTTTATTACATAATGTGAAGTTTATTACTCATGAACAGACACTAAATCTAAAAAGGAAAGCAGAGTATATACAAATCAATTAACAAGTAATTAGTAAGAGAAAAACAATTGTAAATAATAAAAAAAGAAACAAACCTTTATACAATGTTTTAACCTGTTAACATGTCCATTCCAGTTAATCACAATACATGAGTTAACACAGAACTGGAAATACTCGTTTAACAACCAGTAAAATGAAATCATTTTAGAATTTATCACATACAGAACACTACTGCCACACAGTGGACTATTGATCCACTGCAAGATCCACCTATTAAGTCGTCCACTACTGAATTAGGCATGGGACTCCTGTACTGCACCCTTCACTAACTGATTTATAGTAGTGACTTTCATAGTCCAGTATGTGTTTCACAATCCTGCACGAGTCCAACCAGAGCACCATCATGTCTTAACATGCTTAACCCATTAAAAAATGAAAATTAAAAGAATGCTTTTAAAAGAAATTAATTTGTGGATTATAAAAGTCTCAGTTGCTTTATGTTCATACGATGGAAGTCAAAGGGTGTCAATGTTGTTTGGTTACCAACATTCTTTAAAATATCTTCTTTTGTTTTCTGATGAAGAAATAAAGTCATACGGGATTGAAATGGCATGAAGGTGTAAAAAAGCTAAAAGATTTTACATGTGAACTATCCCTTTAATGCTTGTTCATTTAGCACACAAACATATGATTACATTTACGCTTAAGTGACTCCCAGCAAATATTTCTTGAGTAGGAACGTGTCCATGTGCCAAAGGCTGTGATCATGGTCAGTGTCACAGGACGACTAGAGGCAGTGCCCGTATAATCCTGTCTGGAGAGACTTCACATGTATTATGCATATTTGTCTACATCTCTCTCTTGGGAAACGCGTTGACACTAAGAGTAAGACATCACCCAAAAAGACTCATGTTCCTGAAAGAAAAGTCTTGAAAACAAACTTTGTTATTTTGAGCGACAGCATCTATATGAACCTTCAATCTAATGTTCTGGATGTCAGGTATCAGACCAGAAGGGAGTTTGGGTCAGAACTTAACCAAGGCATAGAATTGACATTAGATACACAGAGCGGAGAAAAAAAAAAAATTTTTATTCAAATAATCTCACACAGTATATTCATACATCCACATACTTTGTGTTCTGGTCTCTTTCCAAACATCATCTTTCACTACACATGAAGAAAAGTTTAAAGAAATTGTGTCTGCCTTCCTCACAATGACTAAATTCTTCCTAACAGTGTTCATGATGCCCACATGTGTGCGTTTGTGTGGACATGGTCTGTTCCTGCAGAATAAGGTGATGCACAACGATAAACTTCACTTCGATAAACAAGTCTTCAAGGCATGAGGTCCTCCATCTGCTGTAAGATTCTGTTCCTCAGGTTCAGGCACATGTTCTTCTCTTTGGTGCAAGAAAACTGCAGCCCATAGTAATCCACCTCTATTATTACCAACTTTCCACATAGCTGTCGCCAAAGAGAAATAAAGGGTTACTTCATTTATTAAACATTGCAAGCCTGCCAAGTACATGGAGAAAAGGTTTATACTTTAATAGGCTTTATTAATCTTGTCTTGTTCTAAATATTTTAAAGATATTTTACTGGAAAACAAGATAGTAAACTGCATAACATAATGAGATGTTTTAAGAAAGTCTCTCTCGATATCTAGTGTCTGTCTACCTGTTTTACAGAAATTGTTCTTTACTAATTTTAAATGCATGAAAAAAGGAGAAAATTTCAATATAAAGAAAAAGCAAATAAAGCATACAGGGACCAGAACCTGGTAAAAAAGCACAAATAACAATAAAACGTAACCTGTTACATGAGAGCCAATGACAGTTTGCATTCACAAAAATTGTTTTAAATTGGTTGAACTGCAACAATCTCTTGATTTTATGTTAATAAGTTTCTCTGTCTAAATATTGTCTGAAATGAAACATGATTCTATATTATTTTATATGTTTTGTAAATGGGGTGGCCAAGGGTACTTTAGGAGGTCCACAGTGTGTAACACTAATCTGGCATAGAAGGATAATAAATATATCTTAAAATTAATATAACTGATTAATATAACCCAGAGTTTTTTAATCTAAGTGTCACAAATACATTTGAATAATGTTATGACATTAATGTAATTGTAAATGCATAATAAATATAAATGATGAAAATGACTAAAACAAAGTTTAAAGCTGAGATAGATCATTGTTTTTCATTCTTCCCTTGACATTATAATCAAGATTATTCATGTAAATTATCAGAATACATTAAAACTTTTTACACGTTACAAAACAAACAAAGTGAGATTATCACTGTTTTAGTAAATCAAGTCTTGACATTGATTCTCTTAGTAGCGTGAAAAACAAAACAGTCATTCAAACTGGGAATAAACTGTTTATACTGAAACGCTCAATGACTAAAGTTTATAAGGAAAGAGTTTGTCTACACTGTACAATAAATCTTAATGTTGTTGTTAATGATGTACTTTGTGAGCACGACGCACTTTAAAACAACTCTTCTATACCGGTGAATAATTTAAACTGATTGGCCAGTGACAACACTACACTGAGCAGTACAACAATGATCTCATTATGGACAGATCTGTTCTCTGGCCCAGTCTAGGTCTCTCTCTTAAATTAAACCACTCATAAAATTTACTCTGCCCTCTTGTGGTCTTGTGAAATAGAGTACCAAACATTTGAAAAACTAATCATTGTTCATTGCACCTAGTTTAAATATAATAAAGAGATTTGAACAGTGAGCTAAACAGTGTAAGAATACGAATCAAGGGAAAACTAGGCTGGGCATTTAAGAACTTGCTTATATACAGTGTAATTGTAGAAGAAAATACTGTAAAATAATTTATGACTATCATTGTACTTGAAGACAAACAAATACTTTCTTACAGGATAGGCTTTTTATTGGCATTGGTAACATGACTATCAATAACAGTACAGTTATCATTCAAGTTACATGAAATATATCATCAAAATATGAGAAAAGATGTACATTTCTTATTGTTCAGGATTCTCTTACATTTAATAAAACATTCTGCTAAGAATTCTTTGTATTCTGTTTGGGTAACTGTTTAAGAAACCCTTGCTTGTGAAAATAAAATTTAACAAATGTTAAATGTTACAATAAATTACAAATAAATCAGTAAGGAATTAATGTGATTATCTTTGCAGTTTTTGATTTGATATGAAATGAAACAAAGGGTTAGATGTATTGCATTTGATAGACTGGCCATCTGTCCACGTGCCTTTGGAGATGTGCTGGGATTGACAGCTTTAAAATGATTGCATGTTATAGCAAGATTAAACGGAGCTTGAAAATGTATCTACACGTTACATCTTGATAAAATATTACAGTTTAACAAATAAACACAAAGTAAATATAATCACTAGATGAAAATTCTATGCTTGAGGAACGTTAAATTGATGTTGACAATCTGCTGGGTCTCTGCCGCCATTGGTCCGCGCCCCCAGTGACGCCACGCCCCTTCATCTGATGTTTTAGATTTTAAAGCTAAACGCATAGCACTGGAGTAAAAGTCAGGCAGAAATCCCGCGAGTAAATTACTAGTCATAAGTGTCTGTTGGCATTGTTAGCAATGAAGGAGTTGTGCAGAATATCAGTGTGAGATGATGTGTGAGTGTCCGTTATCTGAGCGATGATGCTGATGTTATGACTGCTGTTAGCCTGTGTGCTAACGCTAGCGCTTCCTTTCACACTTGTCTCTGTGTGTGTGTGTGTGTGTGTGCGTGTGTGTGTGGGTGACCAGCTCACAGGACAACAACAATACACAGACTTTAAATGTACATTAACTTCAGCCGCCATCAGACCTGCAGCAGGTAAGAAATAAAGTCTTTTATTTGAATGTCTTTAAACACCTGTGACCTCAAGCACGTGCTGCTGTGTCTAGCTGCAGATTTGTGCAGGAAATGCATTAATTGACACCAGAAATCAAGCTTCATACATCATCGATTTTGCTGCTTTTACTTCTGCTGCAACATTGACGACTTTTATTTTTTTACCTAAACGTTGTTTACCTAAAAGTATTATCACAGATTGTTGCTGATAATATTTTTAACGGTTTGTGCAATAAATGTTTAGATCACATGAAAGTGCTAAACAGCTTTTCTTCTGTCCCTGTACCAGCATTTCAAGCGAGTATCTGATGTATTGACATGGATTTTGTGTAATTTTATACATGTGCTTTGTGGCTAAATTGAAGCAGTGCTGTGTAAAGGTGTCCTAAAGGTTTGTTGTGAGTTGTTTAGGAGTTGTGTTGTGTTGGACAGGTGATGTCAATGACAGATGCTCAAAGGCAGCCCTGACCTTTAAAGAAACTTCAAAAACCCTCATTTATTACAGTAATTTATTACATTACTGCATTTCGTTGCTCTGTACTTGTACATGTGTAATGACAATAAAGTTGAATCTAATCTAGAAAGAACGCAAAACCTATTGTATGAAAAAAATAAAGCGTAATAATGTATATCGTAGACGAAAAAATAATTGTTAATATTTGTTTAAACCTTTGTTTGCACATAATGCTAGAGTACAAGTCAACAGTTTAGTCACATTTGACATAAATACTTTGCCAATAAGAGTCCAATATAGATGAAAAATCTTTCAGTGCTGTTTAAAAATGATAAAATGATAAAATCTCAAGATTATGATTGTACAAGGTGTGCTGTATGCCTGTACTGTATATGATATTTTTATGTGAGGTGATTTGTTGTTGTATAATGTTAATATAATGTATTCGATTAACATTTTAGATGTTAGTAAATTCTGCAGCACAAAAAAAGTCATATGTCAAAAATGTATGGCCATGTTTGACCTCTCTTACCCTTTGAACACTCGATGATTTCACTTCTGCTTGTCCTTTAAGATCTTAGTGTAAACAGCCACAGTTATAATTGGCTAACACTGGCTTTGTGTCGAAAATAAGTATCAGCCCTATATGTCTGAGCTAGAGACTGATCCTGAATCAGCTGTACAGCCACAAACAGTGCAGAGACCTGCTTACACACAACAGATGCAAAATATCAATGATACACCAAAGTCAGCACACTCCTCAATACTTCATTTTATTACATGCCGCTCTAAAATACTTGATTCTGATTGGCCTGTAGCAACATTCCAAGATGTGTTATTTCTAGATAACAACCCCCTGAAACTAGCACAGGGTCATCCGTACTGCGAATGATCTTCACCTTCCAAAAGATTACATACAGATAAATAAATGTAAATATGCCTGATTATTGCCAAATCATCAACATTTATAAGCGAATATTTAAATACACTTGATTATTTTCTGCCAACTAATAGATTCAGACTTCAAATTTATCTTGCTTTAAATATTATTCCGCTACAGCTGATGAGTCTTTCCTGTTGTTTTACTTTTTTAATATGTGTGATTTAGTAAATCCTTTTTTAAACCTGTAATAGCAGTGTTATTCTGCTTGTGCATCGCTTCTAGAAGGAAGAACTAAAGATGAGTGGTTGTGAGGAGCAGGAGGGGCGGGTGCGAGGGCTGGATCATACCAGCTCTAACCTTCAGCTCTGACCTCGGCTGGCTGGGACTCAGGCATTGACAGCTGTCTTTAGTGAACATGTCTGTGAATGATGAAAGCTGACCACCCACGCTTCTTTGTGGGCGTGTGAGGATGGAGAGGGAGATGAACTACTTGACCCAGGCAGAGTTCTTGGCTATGACTGCCTCTATGAGAATGTTGAAGAAGAGGATCGAGGATGATGAAGAATATGATTCGGTATGTAAGCATCCTTAAATAGATATAAAAAATACACTTCTATAGTCCACTTATAGCGTTATCCAATTCACGTACACATGCACAGTAAGATATATAATAAAGTAGTTTGTACAACTATTGTTGCATATTTGTTGTATGCAACATTCTAATAAAATAGAGAGAGAGAGAGATGTATTTAGATTATATTAATAAGTATTGTGGTCTTTTCAGCCTCCAGAGAGACAGATTGTGGTGGGTATCTGTGCCATGTCTAAGAAGTCCAAGTCCAAACCTATGAAGGAGATCCTGGAACGACTGTGTCTCTTCAAATACATCACAGTGGTCACATTTGAGGAGGAAGTCATTCTGAATGAGCCGGTGGAGAACTGGCCGCTCTGTGATTGTCTCATTTCTTTCCACTCCAAAGGTCAGTGGCATCCTGTTCACTTTTCATTTTCACTTCATGCTTTACACTGATGGTGAGAGTTCATCTAATCTATGGTGTTTTGTCTGTGATTCTCTGAATCATCATTCACAAAGTTAGAACTGACTTTTTCAAATGCTTCATGACCTTATGTTATTAAACACACACCTCACCACAGGAACCTTCCAGCAGACGTGTTTATGTACAGTAAACACATTCTCTGTTGCTCCTCGCTCATCCGAAATATAAACATGCCGAAGGTTTATGGTCCGGGCTGTAGGTCACCTTGTGCGGCTCTTCTTCATTTTTTGTATTTGGATCAAATAATGAATCTGAGCTATCAGTATAATAAAAAAATTTTCATACTAAGGTTGACATTTGCATAGAATTGGCCATATGCAAAATTGAGACGTTATGCTTGATCTGCAGGTATAGATTTAAGAGTTTTCATGCATTACATGTTTGCTTTTTACATATTTTACATGTTACATTGTACACATTTTCATGTTATTTACAACACACAGTTGGTTAAATGAATTTTTTAAAACTCAAATCTTAGTTCATATACAGAAAGCACGGCATTTTCTGAAGATAGATTAATTCCAACCATACATCTGAAGAGTGTGGACATGACTTATTTAATCTTGTCAGCTCATAAGTGTTCATTATACCGTTTGCTCTTATAGGATTTCCAGCTGGATAAAGCTGTGGCTTATGAGAGCGGGAGGAATCCGTTGTCATCAATGATCTGGACATGCAGTAACTGTATTCAGGGACAGGTCAGCTTCAGAGTCTCCTGGCACAGTGTCTTCAGTGAATGTTTATACTGAACAATGTTTCCAGGAAGAAGCCCATTCCTAAAATGTGGTATTGACATTGTGACTGTAGTTGTTCACTCCAAACAGAAAAGTTTGGGATCAGTAAGACTTGTAATGTTTTAAAAGAGTCTCTTAAGCTCATCAAGGCTGCATTTATTTGATCAAAATACAGAAAAAATGTAATATTGCAAAATATTATTACAATATAAAACAATGGTTTTTATACGAATATACTTTAATATATCATTTATTCCTGTGATTCAAAGCTGAATTTTAATCAGCTGTCACTCCAGTCTTTAGTGTCACATGATCCTTCAGAAATGCAATTCCATAAATTCTGTATTTTTAAAGAAATAAATGCAGCCTTGATGAGCGTATGAGACTTTACAAGTTACAAAAACATTACAAGTCTTACTGATCCCAAACTTTTGAGCGGCAGTGTAAATTAATCCAGAAAATACTAAAGCTGGAGAAATGAAATGTGTTCATCTTGGCTTCTATGATTAGCCCATTGATTTTTTTGAAGCGTTTTTAGCTGCTGTTAGTGCACCAGCGATAATGAACTTCAGACGTAATTTTATTCTGTCAGCATTACGGCTACAGGATGACATTAACGCTCACTTTAAAGGCCTGTGTTCTTCTGTGTGAGAGAGTTTCAGTAAAACCATTATTACATTATTGCTTTCAGACTCTCATCTCAAGTGATCATATATCAGTCATATTGGCAGATTAAAATGGCTCTTTTAACACTGACCAGAATTGTTATATTGTTATGTGGTTTTGTGTGTTGTGTAGAGAGAGGTGTATGGGATTCTTAAGCATGGAGGGCATACAGCTTCCACGATATGCTGTTCTGAACAGAGACCCTGCCAGACCTGAAGGTTTGTCTATAAAGTCATCTAGTTTTTAACATGATTAAAAGATGTTTAAACAGATGTTGATGTTTGGATTCTTCTAGGACGTACATTTATGTATGTTTCGTGTTCTGAGGCAGAAGTTATAGAACAGTTTAATAATCCAATGCAATTAAAAAATGGTTTTAAAATTTAGTTTATTTGTGTTATTTGTTTGTATTTTTGCAGCCTGTATCATGCTAATGTTAGCATTGTATTTTAAGTAACAATCAATACAGGCAAGATACAGATTCACAAGATGAGAATGTGCAACATCTACACTTACCATCTGACCAATTCCAGTATTATGGACATGTTTTTTTCTGTCAGTTCTCTTTGGAAGTTCTCACAGAATGTATTTATTACCAAAATATTAAATCTGTTTTTATTTCACTATTGCCAAACATAGAAAAATTTTAGTCCATACACCATTTATAAAAATACATGCATTATGAATGTGACATAAAAAGAACACATGTTTTTTAGAGGCAATATACTGTGTAGGATTTCTGTGAATTAAAATACTTAAACCAGACAAAATAATACCCAACAAATGAAAAAGAGATGACTCTTTAAAGAACATAAAATATTTTGTTTTAATTTTCTAGTTAAGACCGTTACAGATGTTACCATTCTAAAAAAAATTCTAATTTTTTTTACAATGTTACATTTACATTCCTGCATTTGGCAGATGCTTTTATCTAAAGTGACTTACAGTGCCAAATTCAGTTTACAGAAGTCAGTTCACTCCTCAACACCTCTGGCCAGTTATTTCACGTCACAGCAAAGAACACAGTCCCATCTTCTTGAATGGGGGAAAGCAGATATTTCTACAATCACATGCTAAAATCACAATCCAATAACAAGTTTCCGACCAACAATTAAACTTGACATTAACTGTACCATGACCTTTGTTCCTTAAGCTCAAATTACGCAATAAAACACCTTTGCTCAGATTTAAAAAAAAAAAAAGTATTGACAAAAGTTTTATTCACGCTGTTGTGTATGTTTATAGAGTGTAATCTTGTGGAGGATAGGACCATGTGAAGGTGAATGGAGAGATTTTTCAAAAGCCTTGCATTGAGAAGCCAGTAAGTGCTGAAGACCACAACGTCTACATCTACTACCCAACATCTGCAGGAGGAGGCAGCCAGCGACTGTTTCCGCAAGGTGTGACCTACAATACCTACACGCACACGTTGACACACACATTACACGCACACGACACGACACAGTAACACACCACGACGCATACAGACACACACACGCGACACACACACACACACGACACGATACACAGACACACACACGACATTAACGTTACAGCCGACAATAATACACCACACAAGACACACGTGCCATCACGCATAATAGAAACACCTATCGACCAGATCATTACCCACACACAGACATTAATACCTACACGACACAGACACACACACCAATGCACACGACACCTAATACACACCGACTTGACACACACACATTAATACTCCACACCATACGAACACACACGCACGGTGACGCGACACCAACCTGCACAATACCACCGACACGCATTACACGATTTTACCACTAACGACCGCATTACACACCGAACAGACACACACCATACGACACACGCACACAAGGACGCGACGCAATACCCATACACAGATGGATTACGCAGCTACAAGACACACGATCATCGCCACGCGACACACGCCATACACAGACACACACGACACAGACACTTTTCACGACATCAGCCAAGATTTACACACACAACACGCTGCATTACCATACAGACACACACTCTATTGACACACACGCGGCGACACAGACACACCACGACACGCCACAAGCATTGATTATTGACACACACGACATCACACCATTAATACGCACATTATCGCACGACACTATTGACTACGACACGCGCGACACACACATGACCACCATTTTACACGGCTACTGACACACCCGCGACACAGACATTACATTATTATCGACACGCCTACAAGATATTTACGAGATCTGTACCGCCACGATCATTGACGCATGCAGCGCCGCTTTACACACGCGACACACGCTACACACAGACACGCACACACACACAGACACACATAGACACGACACTGACACACACCACGCTACCACACGCACCACTATTACAACGCACGACACGTAAGCACAGAATACCACACGACACGACACAGACAACGACACACCGACACCACATTGACACACTCCGCACATTGCGACACAGACGCCACACGCATTGTCAATACGGCACACACAGACACATCACACCACATGCGCCATTCAATACCTATTTTACACACCAAGATTTACACGACACACACGGCCACGCCGCACGACGGTATACCGCAGACACACACACGCATACACAGACACACACACGCACACAACACACACCGCCACACGACATTGCACACGCCAAGACGCCATTACGCACATTACCTGCCACAGCGACACACATTAATACTCTACACGCCGCGACGTTACAGCGCACGCATAATACACGCATTACGTGACATTTACACGCTGACAAGACACACACGACACGTTTTAGCTTCATTACCTGCACGCGCTTTCACAGACAGACGCACACACACGACACACATTGACTCTGCACACACACACACACAGGCCGAATGATAATAATTCAGAAACATTCAGTGTCGCTACAGCAGTTATCACACTTGGCCTTGTTTTTTAGAAATGTTTTGTAACAATATTTTTGTGTGTAACTACTAAAATATTGTAAGATTTTTTTAACATAGTGATTTGGTTTTTTAGAAACTCTATTCAGCTGTACAAAAGAATGGAAACATGACGACATTGACAATGTCTTTTAACTGTTCGTCCCATAAAGGCATTCTGAAATTATATAATACAAACTGAAAAAAAAAACAGTATAATATAAAACTATTCACTGTAAGTCCTTAATAAATAAGTCCTTATAAAAAAGTATTTATCTTGAAATAGCCAGAATCTACTTTAAAATACTGATAAATTACCGATAAAGACTGACCAGCTATGCCTTACAAAAAAAATGATCTGAATTTTTTACCCAAACAAATGACCCTAGCAGGGGTTTTATATTGTGCTTCTGATCTCTCTCTCAGATTGGCAGCAGGAGTAGTGTCTATTCACCTGAGAGTAACGTCAGAAAAACTGGATCCTACATCTATGAGGAATTCATGCCTACAGATGGGACTGATGTAAAGGTATCTGTGTTATCTTCACCTGACTAATACAAGACTCTCATGCTGTGTATATTTGACATGAACAACAAGAAAAATGTCCCTGAACTTGATAATGGGTAAAATGTATTTAAAAAATAATCACACTTAATATTTTGGCTGTGACAATTAATAAACCATGCTTAAGTATCATAAAATAATTTCCTGTGACATGCATTACCATAATAAAAGCGTAATTTACTCTAAAATGTCATTACTAAATAAACATTTATGATAAAGTAATAAGATTTAAAATCAAGTAATAAAATGACGATTGGACAATGACTATATTGGTACTTGCGTATTTGTTTGACTGAACATCTTGACATCGTTATGTTATTTGTCTAAAAGAAAGTTTTTTTATCTAAAAAATCACACATTTAAAAGGTCATAAAAAATGGTCCATAAAGGTAAATAAATGAACTGGATATGTATAAGAAATGAGATTTCTTCCTCTCTTTTGTCCACATCAGGTGTATACTGTCGGTCCTGATTGATGCCACGCTTGAGAAGCCCAGAAATCTCGCTCTGGGCCGGGAAGGTGGAGCGCAGACATGAGGAAAGAGGTCCGTTATCCCCACATCCCTCAACGCCAGAGAGAAACTCATCACCTGGAAAGTCTGTTTTGGCTTTGTAAGGTAAATCAAATCAAAGTTTCACCTCAGGTTAACTGCACACATAATGAAATCACTGTAATATATGACTTGAGCTGCGCTTGAAGCCATTTTAATATTAATATACACACGTGAGCATATACCGGTTAAATTCTAAATCCATGTTGTTTGATGGCAAATGCTTGACTATATTACTGGAAGAAGAAATGAGTTTGTTAATATTGATTATTGACATATGACAATAACATTGACATGGTTAACGTGTTTGTTGTAATATATGGATGTTACAATACA